>BGPT01000081.1:310414-381817 GCA_003297045.1 Symbiodinium sp. clade C Y103
TTCTCGTGACGCGTCATGCGCTTGGATACACGCAGAGAGTCTTGACATTTGCCCAGTAGAAGAAATTTGCGCGTTGCTTCTGAGCGCAGCAACAGTTTTCTCGGCCTTCGCAAAAGGAATGATAGCTGCAGAAGGAAAAAGCAAATTCACGGAAAGAAAAGTATCGGCATGTTCTTGGTGGACCGAGGTGCCAGAACCTGTTGCGGGAGCATGCATCATCCTTTCAATGGCGAGTGAGAAGGCCTTGCGATTTAGGCAGCGCTTTGCAAGACTGACGTAAGGTTGCCAGCACAGTACCTTGGATACTCTTGCTTTGCAGCGCATTTGCGCGAAGACATGTTCCGAACGGTGGAGGCGGGTGACGCATAGCTTTATGATCTCAAGTTTCCAGAAAGTTACTAGTGCTGACACGGCAATCAAGACGACGCAGCGCTTGCCGCAAAGATTTTGTGAGCATAACAAGCGTTTCCGCAGCTGCAAAAAGGAACGACGCCTCAACGGTACTCCTTTAGATCTTTGCATTGAAAAAGGACATCGACCCGTTTTTCAAATGCATTGAAAAAGGACATCGACCCGTTTTTCAAACACCTGTGGACACAACAGTGCTGCAACACGACAGTTACGGTTTTTTTTTGCGCGCAAGTGAGTAAGCAGAGCTTGTGGATCGACGTGGTCTTGCAGTGCTGTCTCCAAAAAGGGGAACATCAAAGCGACGGCTTTCTATTGCCGCTCGCTTTCATTTCAATGGTGCGCTGCTCGCCATCGCTATTTCTTGCGAAAGGCCACTGCGCGGCAAAGTAGCATCATGGAATGCTTTATTCCGCTGCCACAGGTCAGGCAAAGCTGCTACATCAAAAATGTATGCACATGATTGCACATCCAAAAAAAACGGACGGTATCTGCTCTATGGGAATCCCATCTCCTGGGAAAGACCTCCAAGAAGTGCCTCTAATGCCCTCGCGTTCAGGACAAAGTTCCCTGCGTTTCCACGCTGAGACGGTGCTGATTTATTGGGATCGGGGTGAAAACGATGTGAGGATGACAAAACAGCAGCATTTCATGAGAGCTTCAAGCCAGCAATACAACAACTGGGAAGTCTTGCAAATCTTGCAACCAAGAAACAAAAAAATCATGGTACCAATCCTATTGGGATGTAGATCAAATACAACTCACAGTCAAGCATCAAAACATGACCGGTATGCAATAGTGAATCTTCAATTAGACTTTCTATACAAAAGAACGGCTGCAAATCTTTGAGGTGTGGGCTTGACATTTGACATCAGTCCAGGGATACTTCAGGACTTCAGTAAAGTTGGCGACTTTTGTTCATTGCTTAGTGCGGGAAATATGGTGCACAATTCCTCTGCTCGAAATCCAAGCAGAATATGTTCAGGCTGACAAAGGATAGATGCTCATTCTTGGACTAGTGGTGGGCGATGGGAAAAACGAGATATTACAAATGAGAAAAGCCAGTTGACGCACAGAAATGACTGCAAAGGCTTTGTTTGGAGAGGATCCTGGCAACTAAGACGCAGATGAATGCAATAGAACCCATGAATATTGGGACACTTGCAACACTCAACACTATGAAGAATTGTATTTGAGGACTAGGGATTCAGGTGTAAGGGGTAGATGCCAATGGAGACGAAGTTTAACCTTGGCCCCGATGCCAATCATTGGCAAAATTGAACCAAACTTTTTGGCGAACCAACAAGATGGGTGTCCATTTACCAAGCAGGAGATGGTTTTGGAACCAAGCTCCAACATAGACTCTGATTGGGCAACTTGGTGATGCCCAATATCAAACATTAGTTCAAAAACCAGGTAGCATATCATCAAACACCTGCTTGGTTCTCCCTTGTTTCTCTTGCGGGCCAACGATTGGAGGATCCATAACCACGACTACTCTCAACATAACCCGAGCAGCATGTGGCTACTGGGTATGGATCAAGCCCACGGGGGTGCTACTTGGGGTGCTACTTAACCCATGCATCTGATGATTTTCTCCAGTGTTTGTTTTGCATGTCACCACATCATTATCACACCATCTAGTTTTGGGTTCCAACAAGTTTGACCCCATACCCTCTGGTAAACTAACAGTTTGCTATGGAAAATCACCATTTTTATTGGGAAAATCCACTATAAATGGCAATTTTTCAATAGTTATGTTAGTTTACCAGTGGGTACCCAAAAAACCCGTCAGCCGGGCGTTCCGCGCCATTTCCTTGCAAGGCTCTCTTCGCGGCCCGGGCGGCAGTTTCGCCGTTCCGCCACCTGCGGCACCGAGGGGACGAAAGAAGTCATGATATGTGCGTTTTACTGAAATGGAATGGGCTTATGTGGGGACATAAGTGTATGTATATATATATATATATGTATAATGATAATATATATATATATATTATATGAATATATATATATATATTTATTTACATCTAAATAAGTATATAACTATACCTCACGCTGTTGAAACTTCCCCTGTAATATATCGTTGTGACTCTGTCTACATCTGTCTTACATATATAAGTTTCAAATTATATACTGGAGGAAACCATGATAAATTCATCCAAATTCTGGGAGTCAAAGTTTCTACCAATAGCCAGCAGCCAGATGGTGTGCAGATCCTTGGGGAAATAACCACAGGGACTGTTGTTACCTATGCCTTGGCCATAGAGATTTTACGCCCTGAAATCCTGCAGACCTTCGTAATCTTGAGCCCTGCCCTGCCAACACGAGGATGGTCTGGAATTGAGCTAGACACTGCCATTGGTGAGGTCGCGCCTCAAAAGAACTAAGAACAGGAGTAACATGTTGCTGATGTTTTGGCTTGATCTGACGCTGGGGGAAACCCCATGTTATGTCCATGTTAGATAAAGAGGCAAAATGTGTAACACCATGGGAGTTGGAATATCGCAATTTTGGAATTCCATAGCTGAGCTCTGCCACGATCTTTTCTGAGATTGGGCATCCTTGACTGCAACCGGTTGCCACGCTACAGTATCAATGGCAAAATTCCCTGGCGTACATGGGAACAAAAGCCGCGCACAGTGGACCAGCACTAGGTTTTTCAGGCATCGCAGTCGCACCAGTTCGCCTGAAAAAAAACCACACTCTCAGGCGAGCGACCTAGTGCTGACCTAACTACTTGCCTTGTCTGTACGTTGTACAGCTCAGGCCCTACCACAGGCAACTAGCAGATTCTTCAGAGCAAGAAACTGCAATCCATTGAGGTGCAACATCTCAAGAACGACGGGGAAGCTTCAAGAGCTCTCACAATTGAATTGGGGGTTTCCTAAAATGGGGGTACCCAAAAATGGATGGTTTATAATTAATGGACAATCTATCTATAAATGGATGATTTGGGGGTACCCCTATTTTAGGAAACCTCCAATTTGCATTCGAAGGTGATGGACTGCTTGTTCTCCGGGATGTTTGCTGTAAGCAAAGCAGCCGCTGTAGCCGCCCCAGCCGTGAGGCATGGTCCAAACCCAACGTCATGGCCACAGCTGTGGAGGTGCTGTTCATATACTTTGCCCTGAGGTCGCCTAAGAAAACGACCTGAAGGATTGAACAGTTGGTGGTGATTTATGTCGACATATCGCAGAAAAACTTGGCACTTCTAACAGCTGAACTCCACATCAAAATATCCACCGGAATATTCACAGCATCAACTGAACAATTCAAATCTAACTGTTGGCTTGGAGGTTCTCGGGTTAGCCTCATCCAATGACAGAGAGTTGCAGGTACGAGATTGGCGCCCTAATCTGCATCACCAGATCAAATGGGTGTCTTTGTTGCTAGCAGTCCGAAATGATCTGCCGCTACCCCCTGCTTCTTGTTGCACTTCTAGTCAAACATCAGTTTCCTGCAGCAAGTACAATTCCTGTTTGTGGCGACAGGTTGCACACACAAACACTGATAGCCCGACAAATAGTTCTAAATTAATGTATGTATCCCAAAACTGACATAGTATGCATCATTACACAAACAATCTACCAAGCATCAGATAATCAGTCCCATTTGAAAAACACACACACAGGCAAAAACATCTATCAATGGCAGGCTATCTTGGAAAGCAAGAACCATCAGGGTTTGTCTGAAAATAGGGTACCTCAAAATCCAATGGATTATCATCATGTTCATTCATTTTCCCTATTACAATAGCCGGAACTGGGGGTATACTCCATTTTCAAACAAGCCCAGATGTTGATGTTTCTTTGAATACACGGAACATCACCACTTGTTTACAGCTAAAACATCGAACTAAATGGTAGTTTCTGCAGTCATGCTTTTTTCATCCCCAGTCGTCACCATGGTTGTTTCCATACAACTCGTCATCCATGACGACTGGATGATTTGGTGTAGGCCTATGACTTAGGAAAACCCCAACTAGGAATCATCTTGGCCCAACAAAACGACACGCAAAAACACGGCCTTGGACCCATTTGGACGCCATTCAGTTCCACCTGGAATGGGAGATGCCCTGCGATGATCCTTCAACGATGTCCAAAGATGTTCAAAGGTTAAGTTGTTTATAGTTGTTGTCATTCAAATAGTGCTTGTCATTCAACATATTCTATTTTTAAATACATGTGTGTATAATAGTTTATAACATATTTGTCATTCAATATATTTTTACAAGCACGATGAAAGTGGTGGAACTTTAATCAGCCAAATAGCATGCAATAGTACAAACACTTGAACAAACAAGATCATGAACATTTAGCCCATAGTTGAGAATTAAGAATAATTGGTTAAACCCAGGGGATGCTATGGGTCGAACTCTAAGCCCCATACAAATACAGCAAGCTTTGGTCATTGTTGGTATTGAACGCATCTAATGTGAGCCTGTCTGAAAACTTCAAATCCCTAAATCCATGGCTCATGTTCATTTTTCTACAGAGGTTCTCATCTCATTTCCAGCGACACGCCATTTTCAGACACACCCAGTAGGTCCATTACCCTCTGGTGAACTAACATAGCTATTGAAATCTATTGAAAATGGCCATTTATAGTGGATTTGTCCAATAAAATGACAATTTTCAATAGCTATGTTAGTTTACCAGAGGGTAATCCCATATATCAAACCCCATGTGACCCCCATGTAACTTCCACAATCACCGTTTCATCCCCTGATGATATCATTCTGGAGAGGGGATATCGTGGGGGTATCATGGGCGCATGGGTAGATAGTGGATATTGGAAAGTGTAACTTATCCTCATTTCACTGGATTGGTTAATGGGAAAATTTACAGGAAACCCCTATATTTCATGGGAAAATCCATGGTTTCCTGTAAATTTTCCCATTAACCAATCCATTGATCATTTCAAATCGGGGTATGTCTGAAAATACGGAACGCCCAAATTGGATTGCTGATGATAATATGCCTAAACTTGTAGTAAATGGGGGTATGCAGTATGCACCATTTTCAGACATACCACATGGAACCAAACCAGTTGGGTTTGCAACATGATGCTCTTGTGTTCATTTTCTGTTGCGTTTTGGTTTCTTCTCTGCTGTGTGTGTGTGTGAATGTATATGTATTCAATGTTGGCCCACGGTTGTGTAATATGTTTTTGCTGATATCCCAGAATCGTTGTTGCTGCAACCCCATGCTTGGGCTGAACTATGGTGAAGTCTCTGTTTGTATATGATGGTTGTTCGAACAACAGTACCAGGTGGTGCCCCCCCATAATTACAACTTGGTTTATAAGCCCCATTGACTTAGATATATCTACCATAAACCATAGTTGACTAGTTATATAGTTGACCTGGTTATAAACCAACTTACCCTCCGATAATCAAACATGGCAATCGGAAATCCACTATAAATGGAGGTTTCGTTCGCTGGGACAATCATCGAACCAAATGGTGGATTTTCCATTGCCACGTTTGATTACCAGAGGGTAGTTATAGTTTCGTGGCCCCACCCGCACCCTATCCGTTTTTTTGTTCAAATACATTCTACGTCCAGCCCTGAGGCTCCAACCGACCAGCCACCTTTGGTGCTCCTGCGATGGGTTCCTACCGGCCCCCGGATTGCTAGATCCTAGATCCCCAGGTTCAGGCCCGGGTCCAACATCCTAGTTCTATCTAGTTCTTAGTTTGTTTGACCCCTATCTGTTGTAGATTTGTTTGTAGTTTGAATCCCGATGTTTTTTTTGCTAGATATGTGTTTTGTTCGCAGGTTGTCGTTTTGTGTTTGTTCGTAAACTGTTCCCAATAATATTTGTGGGGGTAAAGTCTCAACCATTGCCAGTCAGGACCCTTGCGTTTTCAAGAGTCATATCGTATCTAGGTGAACATATTCCTGTTGTTCAATCCCAATTTGTTCCTCGTTTTGCAACAGACTTGCAATAGATTTGGAAACGCTTATAACCTTCCCTTTTTTGCTTGTCAACATCACCATTATCATTGTCCTCAACTATCAGAGGTGGATACATCTCAAAATCAGAAAGTCCGAAACCACATGGTGTTTTGTGGTAAACCATAAACCTACCATGACTGGGGATGGTTTATACAACCCACGGTGATTTTGGGATGAACTATGGCATTGGGCTTACCACATTGACACTTTATCTTCCTCACCGTTCTTCGTTGGGGGCGCATCCCCCCAGTTCGAGACAGACCCTTATCAGGCACATGTACAATGATATGCAGTGATCAAATATATAGAGAGATTCTCCAGTTTGTTTAGATAACTCTTCTC
This sequence comes from Symbiodinium sp. clade C Y103, assembly GCA_003297045.1. Classification (NCBI taxonomy): domain Eukaryota; class Dinophyceae; order Suessiales; family Symbiodiniaceae; genus Cladocopium; species Cladocopium sp. clade C. The sequence goes on from BGPT01000081.1 coordinate 317,125, forward strand.
CATATATACATATATATACATCACTATACATATATATCCAAAGTTTGCCATATCACATATTATTAAATCCTATATAATACTTGCTGCAAAGATCCCTGATCTCGGAACGTCCTGGCAGGTGGATCTGAGTCATCCGAGTTCCCCTGGGCTGCGAGATCCGTGCGGCTGAGATCAGGGCTGAGATTCTGGGCAGTGAATGGCACAGTAAATAAGGGGCTAAACTAACCACGTGACTTACCAGTTCGATAACTATGAACCTGCTATAAGCTTTGATTGTGTACTTACAATTACATAGTTCTAATTTATTACAACTATACAGCTAAGTTTATAACAAATTGAATTCTATGGTTTATGGTATACTGCAAGTGGATTTACTGGTGATTATAAACCAACTTAAGAGTGGGGACACAACCCTGCGGAGGGTTTAAGCGTGAAAGCTGATGAACAATGGTGGTCTGACATGGTTTAGCAGTTTAACCAGCCTGACATGAAGTGGAATACACCCAAAATTCTTGGGAACCGAATAGATGAAAAGATCCAATACATGCCACCGTGTTTTGTTTTTTCTGGTGGTATTCAATGTATATATATATATATGTATATATATATTTTTTTTTTTGATATATTTTAATATGAAAGGTAAGGGAGTATTGGATTCCTTCAGTCAGTCGCAGCTACCAGTAAATGAACATTCTCCAGCCACTCTCCAACGCTTGCCCACACGTCCCAGGAAATCAGCAAATCAAGGCAATTTACCCCGAAAACAAGGATCCGTGTCATCAAGTTGAAGGTGAGTCAGGAAACACCCATATCGCTATGTCTACAAAAGGGGTATACCTAGCAGTTCTGGCCATTCTCATACAAACAAATGACAAAAAAACAAGTGGATTGAGGGGTGTTCTCAACATTTTCAGGTACCAAAGCCATATTTCATGGGACAAGCATGACAAACCATGGCCTCATTAGAGTCGTAGACCTTGGAGTTCCTCCTGCAGCTGGTGAACTTTGGATGTATCACCATGTCAACAATGCAATTTGGGGATATTTGGGGTAAATCTTGGTCAATATTCTTTACAATGGAGCATTTGGGCAGGTTATCTGAGTCCAAATTCCACAGCAAATCAACATGTTTTATCAGTTCCACCATGAAACAAACACTTAATGCGGTACAGGCGGTTGACCCAGACCCAAACAGGAGGGCACACAAGTGTCTAACTCTCCATCAATAATGTAGGAATACTAGAAAAAAAGTTGAAACGTTGAAGACGATCACCTTCTACCCCCTCTTAATCAAACCTGGCAATGGAAAATAGTTTCTGTGCATATGATTCACTGCAAATTGACCTATCAAACATGTGAACTCTATAGCCAGCTAGGTCAGTTGAAACATGGCCAGCACAATTCACCCTGTGGAGGTACCACTGAAAAGCCATGGAACTTGGCCATGCTAAATCCTGTGACTTTACAAATGGAGCTAGAACCTGGGCGCCCATGATGGCTCTTGATATAGTCCACATGTTGACCATGGAACCTGTGTTTCTGTCTCCAACTGTAGAAATTGTAATAGTTGACATTTAACTTTTAACCTCACTTAAGCGTATATATCATGTATACATACGAAAGACAGGTGATATAAAACATATAACTCTGCAGATTAGATGGATATATCCGTATCACTTTAACATTTATACCCACTACATATCCCTGCTCTTTGCTGCTGATTTCCCATCGAACAAGGCATCCAGCAGAAGATCTGGCTGTCCCCAAGCTGTCCTGGGATCTAAAGATCTTAGCCTACAGTTGGCGGAAGATCTGTGGAATCTTCTGGAACAAACTTGCGATCCGAAGTGCAACTTACTGCTGCACCGATCACTTGTGGATGCGATGATGTAATTATATACTCATTCATGTGTGGAGTATCGGCAGCTACGCATGGGTCTGGAAGCGACACATGATGAAATGAGACCGGTATATTGTGATGATATTCCCAATGAGATTGTCACATCTGATCTTTGTTTGCTTGATGCTTGGGGTTGAGAACGGTTTGATCTCCATGAGCACTAAAGGTGTGTTAATCTCTCTTGAAGATGTTGGTGCTTCATATCGCAAGCGCCATGTTCACGCATATCAATAGTGTAAATGTGCGTAGTATCTCAACAATTCAGCACCTCTTACTGCCCATACCAGTGAGAATGTCTTGCCATTGTATCTATACAAGCTTGGAATTTGTTGGACTTGTATATTGCCTTGAATTGATTAATCTACATGAACTAACATTTATTGGTTCTGTGTTTTTTTTAGTAGAGGCTGGGGACCATACTCAGTTGACGGTGCTTAGTGTTCAGGACTCTTCTTGCAGACCCCTAGCCCCTGATTACGGGGATTCGCAGTATGAGGTATCCCCACAATTTAAAGTCACATAAAATCACCGTAGTGAAAATTCAGAGTAAAACACCTAGTGATAGCAAAATTGCTAGTCAAACCAAGTCACCCGGGAAAAAACCTTCCAGTGGTGCTTTCTAAAACTGGGGTAGACCCCTGAAATATGGCCTTCTATAATCGAAACAATGATGACAAACAGAGTGGGATTTTTGGGTTACCCAATTGGTGGTTTCCTAAAATAGGGGTACCCCCAAATCATCCATTTTAATAGGAGTTTCCATTATAAACCATCCATTTTTGGGTACCCCCATTTCAGTCGTCCCAGCGTGGGCATTTCACGCAACATCATCCCGGCTAGGCGCGGGTTAGATAGGGAATATGTGTACAAATGATTCTGCATGTGTAAAATTATATAGTGTATGTGTATATATATATATATATATTGAATCTTATTGAATATGACTTAACTAACATTATTTTTATTGATTACATCCGAATATATACGTGGCATGCAAGCGCCATGCAGTTCAACGAGTAGATCCCATCCAAGCTTCTTCGCCAAGCTACCCCAGCACACTGGCTCCGGTGCCCACAGATTCCACGATGCGACCTGCCTGGCAAGGACGATGGAACATATATTCACATACATATATTCACATACATATATTCACATACATATATTCACATACATATATTCACATACATATATTCACATACATATATTCACATACATATATACTATACTTATGTATGTATGTATGCATGCATGTATGTATGTATACTCCTGCCAAACAAAGAAAAGAAAAGCGTAATCTACCACTATAGGATTGGAATCTATTATCATGTATTTTTGGGGGTTTATGTGATATACTATTTTTTCATTTCGATAAGAGGAATATGAATAACAGGATATGATACTACCACAATATCTATGTATGTACGTATATATACAGTGTGTATACAACGAGAGTATATATATATATACATTTTCCTGCAAGCCCATACATTGGTACCAGAGATGATCGCATGTACCGCATCTCAGCGCATTCATCTTGTTCAGCCGATAGCACCACTTGCATCTCCATGGTGTCTTGGTCGTCATGGCTTCCTTGATGGAGCAAAGGAAACGGATATCTCGAGAATGATGTACTTGTAGAGTAGCACAATGCTTCAAAATTCGTTGGTCGTCCAAGATGCACAAACATTTGCGGTGCAGATGGATGTCCAGCCGAGCTTTGGCTCTCTTTCTTCTCGCTTGTCTCCTCGATCACGAGGTTGCCAATGTTGATGTTCTGAATTCCAATGAGGAAGGTGAAGAACAAAATTGCACAATTTATACACAATGATGTTGCTATGTCAGGTCTGCACCAGGTTTTGTACGTGGCCTGGACCACAGATCCAAGGTGATCACCAGATGACCAGTCTGGGAGAGCACAGGCTTCGCCAGCCGCACAGCAGCACGCCAGCCAATGCCGGGCTCAGATCACCCGTGGGCGCTTGATCGATGCCCACTAAGGTTGACGGGAACACAGTCGGGGCGGCTGATGATCCGAAACCTTATATATATATACATATATATAATATATATATATATAATATTATATAATGGACAAATAAACATGATGTAGCACGTATTCATAAATGTTGGTAATTGTTGAGTTCAGTGTGTACTCTCAAGTGGCAATGGTCACACATACCAGTACTGTCTTGTTTGCAGTTTGAAACCATGTGGTGGCATGACTGTTATCTATCAGGATGGCTGGACTTTGAGAGCCAGCATCGAAATCTCCGATTCATGCGTTGTCAAACCTATGAGCCAACTACCCTCTGGTTATTTAACATAGCCATTGAAAATGGCCCATTTAGAGCTGATTTATTATGTTACCTGTTAAAAATGGTGATTCTGCATAGTTACGTTAAATAGCCAGAGAGTAGTATTTCATGAGATGGGAAAACAGGGTATTCAATCCCACGGATTGTATGTCGTTAATCACCCCGAACATAACTCCCCGATTCCTAGCGTCATTCCATGTATCATGGCCTACATGTGACTATATGAGACTTTAAGAACCACTACTAACCACTACTAACAATCATCAAATCACTATAAAACACTATTAATCACTGTTAGCATCTATTAAGCACCATTAACCAATATTAAACCACTATTACCCACTATTAAACCACTATTGATCACAATTAAACCACTATTAACCGCTATTAAACCACTATTAACCACTATTAAACCACTATTAACATCTATTAACCACTATGAAACCACTATTCACATCTATGAACCACTACGTGTTTGTGTTGAATCCTTACCCATCAGCAAGTCGGGTTTCAAACCGCGAGGCGCCTTGCAGGGAATGATCGCCAGAACCGAGGCAATGCAGTCCGCATGCCTCAACCAACGAGCATTGAGGGGAGGGGTTGAAATGCCACCCACAAAAAAATTGTGATTTTAGGGATGGCTTATTATTGGGTTTACCACATTAAATGTAATTTATATAGATTTATCTCTTATATCTATGTGAATGTTCTTGTTTAAATCAGAATGAATTTGTGTATCAAACATGTGTACATGTAGGCTATATTTCTGCTTTTGAGAATGGTAGTGAATAATAATGGAAATGACTGTGAATGAGGAATCATAACAATCAATGAGAGCAGCTACTAATCGCAAAGGCGGAATTAGCAACAAAACCTGGCAGCCATTCGAGATCACGCATACTACAAGGAGGTCACTAACCAACATAGCGGATTCACAAACAATTTTACCGGTGCTGAACGCATATGGATGATTAACATGATGGGTATCAACTCAAATTATATGACAACACATCTGCCAAGTTAAACATCTCGAAATGCGACCGGCTTGAACATGATCTTTTGGTGTAGAATGGAACTGAATGAGTTTGGGGAACACAATTCTCACGACATAGCAAACATAATATCAACTCTGGATCAATAGACGTTTTACCCCCAAACACGATGTCATATCCTGCTAAAATGGTACCCGGACTATGGAGTTGACATGTTGTAGCTATAGCTGGGACCCAGTCAGATCCAGCACAAAAGGGGTCCCAGGATTCAGGATTTGCCTGCTATCACGACTGTTCCTGGGATGCAAAAATCTACCTGGGTAGTAGGATATAACAGACTATTGACCTAGATGAATTAACTACTTTTTAGTACCCTAGATTGTGTGTAAAAGATTGTGTAGAAGAAAATATATGTTCATTTTAGTACCCTCCTGTAAACTTACAGAGGTGTGGAAAATCACACTGTTCCATAGGTAAATCATCCATTTTTATGGGCCATGTTCCACATCTATCTTAGTTTACCCTCCGGGAACCAAACCTGGCAATGGAAAATCCACCATTTAGTTCGATGATTTTCCCAGCGAACGAAACCTCTATTTATAGAGGATTTCCAATTGCCACGTGGCTGATGACACCGGAAGGTACCCCAGGGTCACATCATACGTCTTCCGCCAGGAGACGAGACCAAAACAAAGTTTCGTCGGCAAATCTCCTCGCACGAACGAGACGAAACCAACAAAATGCTGGTCGTGTTGATTCACTGGATTGGTTTAAGGGAAAATTTACAGGAAACCCCTATATTTCATGGGAAAATCCATGGTTTCCTGTAAATTTTCCCATTAACCAATCCATTGCTTTGCTATGGAAAATCACCATGTTTTGAATGGGAAAATCCACTATAAATGAGCCATTTTCAATAGCTATGTTAGTTTACCAGAGGGTAAAATAAAACCAAATTAAAAGAATCGATAAGAAAATATAGAATAAATTGACAGTGGCTTGCATCTTTTTTGTTCAAACCAACTACAAGAATCGGAACAAACAGGATATGGAACATATCCAAATAGAAGCTTGCCAACTCCCAAAGTTGCATCAAATTGGGGATGAAGAACGTTTGGGGAGCACCTCTTGAACCAAGGTGGGAACCATCGTGTTTGGTTTGATGCTTAAACAAGCTGGAACAAGATGTGATGACCAAGGTGAAAACGGCACCTCTGAGTTGGTTTGCTTAGTGGTTTTCGTTTTTGGTGTGTACATATCATGTGTATACTATCATCTTTACCTATCTGTATAAAATCAATTCAATAAGTTTAGTTATATATATATATATGTATGTATATACATATGTATATATATATATATATATGCAATAAAATGTAAATTGAGTATATGTTCATAATACACATACGAGCACACATCCAATTTATGTGTCCGTATATTCCTGTGTATTATATATATAACATTAATTTTGATGATAGCATGTAAAAATATTGATGTGATATTGATGATTGATGATTCTATGCTTTATGCCTCATATGTATATATATATATATAATAATTATACACCAGTCAAAGAAAAAATATCAAATATAGGTTGATATCATGATGGAGGCCCTCCTCTGCTCAAACAAGGCACAGATCGGCGTAGATACCCTAGGAAGGTCGATGCATATCTCATCCTGGCGCTGGGTTTAATGGGGCTTCATGAACTTAAAAGGGGATTATGGCAACTTCATGGGAACTCAATGGAAACTCAATGGAAACTCAATGGACTTTTGGGATCTTTTGGTTACTTAATCCAGATGGGTCTAATATATGTTCTATGTAGTGAGGACTTCATGGAGACTTAATGAGGATTCAATGGGAATTCAAATGTCCAATCGAAATATCATAGATATTGGATGATATTGGTTCGTGGTTTCAACCTATCTAGAACATATGCTCCTGAATTCATCGAGGCTCATAAAACCCGCAGCCCTTGACTGATGGTTCTAGGTTCGACAAGGTTGTTTTGGGAAAAACTGGTTTTGACCGGTCTGGTGTGACGTATATCATCATTTAGATACTGGCTGTAAAGTTGGGTTAACTCCTCCATTAAATCAACCAACCAACAGGGAGCAGGATGGAGGGATTTCTACGGGTTTGTCCTCTTCTATAACCATTGAAAAAATCTCAGGAAACCCTAGGTTTATGATATCTACAAGGTGATTCCCCACAGCTAGGTCTGTTAGGTCCAAAATACCCATTCACTACATTTATATATATATATATATATACACATACAGTACAATAATATATATATATATATATCTTATATTAATTATGCAACATAAGCCTTAGCTTATGACCTACTCATATACATGTATATAAATTCAACTAGCTATCGGGCACCATCTTATATCATATCAACATTGATTCTAAGTTTACTGGAGGAAATCATAGCACAAACTCACAATGCGCCAAACTCCGATTGTCGACTTCTACGGTGATTCTAGGGGGAAGGGATCACCATGGCAGCCCTCAATCTTGGCACGTTGTGAATCGGTGAAGTCGGCGGGGTTGGTGCACGCTGCTGCAGCCCAGCTATGTTTGTTCCAACTACAAATATGGAGTCCTGGAGGTTTCCTAAGTCATGGGGGCATCCCAAATCATCCAAGTCTCTACAAATAGAATTAATGTTGGTAAAACAATAATAAACCACCCATTTTGGAATGGTTTATACAACCTATTTATGGTGATTTGGGGGATGGTTTATTATTGTTTTACCCACATTAGACCATTTTCGTAGATTTTAGTATTGAAACAACCATGGTGACGACTGGGGATCCCCCATGACTTGAGAAAGCGATGACCCGCCAGTTCATCCAGCGTTTGACATCAGCTTCGCTCTCGACCCAAGGAGGGCCCCGGGCCTCGCCATCCGCAGGGTTTCAGGCCACACGGGGACTTTGCCGCAGACCTTCTTTACAATCCTCAGGGATGCGGAAGCATGGCCAAGCACCATGGAAATGGATGGAAAATCATGGAAATGGGTCATTTCATTTTGTATACCTATTTCAATTCCTTCACGTGGAAAAGAAAGAATTAGTTTCGCTTGAATGTTCGTCAGTAAATTGGGGGTGATTTGGTCATCAACAAAGATAGGCGGCTAGCCCCTCTGGTGAGACGTGCCAGCAGTTTCAAACTGAAAATACAAAACTGGCAAATGACAACATACTAGATGTTTTCGGTATCTTAATCAATGTGTCCCGGGCACAATCCATGCGTTGTCTAGGATACCCATGTTGATCCAGGTCAGCAGGCGCAGCTGATTCCCAGATGGTCTTCAATTCTGATACATCAATTGTGACAAACTTCCAAACACCAAAAAGAAAACAATACTTTTCGAATAACCAGTCAAACAAGATGAAGCCTGAATCTTGATGACAGTGTGTACATCACCTTTCCAATTCAGGATATGTCATTCAAACAGTATGTCGAAAGTATCATTAGTGCAACAAACCGACCAGATTCCCCGTCTATCCCTTGCAGCAGCCAGGATGATGCCATCTGGTTCCCCTAAAACAAAAGGGTGACATATCATGGGAGTCACTTGGTACCTCAAACATCCAAGGGGAACCAGAGAAGTACAATATTTGAGTTCCACATCGTTCCATTTTAGGGTATCCAATTTTGATACATGACCACAGGTCATTGAGTATCATCATGTATCAACATGATCAAGCACCTGTTTCAGATGTCCCATCAGAATCCACCAACAATTGCTAACCATAAAAAGTCCAGATACGAATTGCGGTGGGCCTCCAAGTAGAGTTAAATCATGTTAAATCTTACTGTTCGTCATATATCCCAAATTATCCCAATATATACAACGTGGTGCCCCATAGTTAACTAACTACATTTATAGCTCCAATAACATCCAATAACTATGATTTATGGTAGATATATCTAACGTTGATGGGGGTTATAAACCAACTTATAACTGGCGGGGCACCACCCTATATATATATATATATGCAATGTATATATATATATATACAGTATATATACACATATTATCATATCATATGTATTTTGAACAATCCAGCAAGCCACACACACCATTTCTGTTCGATTTCGACCTCACCTTTTGGGTGTTCCAGTGAGATTGAACCTCCGAAAGCGTAGGTCAGCATCAGAAGGCGTAGGGTGACCATCATGAGAACAGTGCCGGTATGACACTGCATGATCTCTTTCAAACTGTGGGCCTCTTCTGCCCCAGGGATTTTGCTTATCTCTCAGCGGCTGAGGGCATGGTTGATTTGGCAGCTCCAACCACCGTACCATGCTGTAAGTTTCGCACGGTGGCGCTCCATGCGCCCCTGCAACTTTCCTTGCCATGATGAGACGCTCTTCATGACATATGTATATGTATGTATATATATAATTATATATATACACATTATATGTATTTTGATGGTATATACTATCCCGTATGATACTCGATCAAATCGCATATTCTTTAGGTATCCCCCTATCCCAACAGGTTTTTCAAAACCTCCGGGCTCTCACACCGAACCCCTTGGCTGCGAGCATATCTCACCAACTGGGCGGATGAAACGCGGGCGCGCTGGGCAAGGAGGGGCCCCGCAGGGTGGCTGAGTTGGTTAAATTCTATGGTTTACCCTCTGGTTATGACTAACATATGGAAAATCCACCATCTTGAATAGGGAAATCACCACGTTTATCATCGAACTAAATGGGCCATGGCTTCCATGGCTATGTTAAATAACCAGAGGGTATATGGAAATTTTCTGGGTTTGTCTCATGTTTTTAAATCCCAAATCCGGGTGAATCTTAAAATGGGGATTCCCCATGGATGCAATGGATGGCTTATAATGGAAGATCCGAACATAAAATGGATGATACATTGCCAATCTTAGATACCTTACAAAAAAAATAGATTTTTAGCTGGTTAGTAGATATTCCCATTCATAGTAAAAGACTAAAGCACTAAAGTATCTAGCCAAGGTTGGGGATGCATATAGGTGAATGATGGTTTATGCTTCTATCACTGACTATGGGTATGGGGTCTACAATTGGATTGTAATGGGCCCTAAGCGTTTGATATGATATACGGGGTTGTCCGAGAAGTAGGCTAGGCCCAAAACAACGCGATTTCAACATCAGCTACGTTGGTTATTATAACTTGGTTAACCATTGGTTTTATGGTGGATATCTACATGTATAGCTGATGGGGTTTATCAACCAACAAAGAAAACTGAGGGGTCACCACATCCCATGATTCACCCCAGTAGTTCCATTAAATCCCGTAAACGAAAACAGTTTAACATGATAGGTCATGGCTATATATCAGCAATATCCCATGATCATCCCATTACATCCCTGTTGGTGAAAAATCACCATTTCCTAAACCTAGACCCTCCAAGTACCCATGAAAATGGCGTTTTTTCTCCATACTTTGAATACTTTTACCATTTTCCCTGGCATTTTCAGGGTCTAGGGATAAAGATTTCCAGTATTCCAAGCAGTGCTTCCCCATCATTTAGCCGAATTTAGCCATCCCGCCACCACCAGGACCTCCGCGAACTCCGCTGAGCCCCAAACATACGAAGGTGAATGCCACGTGGTTAACGGTTTTTGATCCCCAAGCACCTCAGTTGGCGACTCAATGACTATCATTGTGGGGACAAGTCAGACCGTGGGAGAGGAATACCATTTTGGAATAGTGGGATACCCTCTGGTAAACTAACATCACTATGGAAAATCACGATTTTTAATGGAAAAATCCACTATAAATGGCCATGTTCAATAGCTATGTTAGTTTACCAGAGGGTATAATAGGAATTTACCGGGATATATTACCAGCAATTACCAACAATACACCAAACCTTTGGAGATTGATCCATGGATAAATGAGATTTAACCACGAGCAATATGGCTTTTAACATCTTTGAACCAGATTTACTCAATGAATGATGGATTTGGGTGTGTCTGCCATGGGGAATCAACCAACGAATATGGGATAGCTTATGGATATATATATATGATTATATATGTATATAAATATATTATATATAATCAACTTCATATGATATTTGGGTGTAAAGGTGTATCTGAAAATTGGGGATTTTAGTCCAAGTGATAGAACATTTCATAGACGATTTTTTGTGGTTTCAAACCCTTGGATTTGGGAGTGGCCCGCCCTGTTGCGGTTTCCAGCAGCTATTGGCACTTACATCCGTCACATGGTGCAGAGGAAACAACAATGCTTCGACTGATTTCTAAGGGACAATTCATAGGCAATCATTGTATACAAAGGGTAAAATTTCTAATTTCTCCCTGAAACAAACTGCTATTCTTAATTACGCCCTGTAAAATATGAAAGTTGATCAAGATCCTCATCCCATTGTGATGTGGGGTCTGCTAACGAAGGGTATGGACTCTATTTGGAGGATCGGGCACCATGGATCGACACCAACCGTAAACATACTTACTTCACCAATTCATGTATGTATGTATGTATGTATGTATGCATGTATGTATGTATGTATGTATGCATGCATGTATGTATGTATGTATGTATGTATGGAATAAATGTGTCTGCGTATTTATACACATCATTGTGTGTATATATAGAATTCAAGTATTCATATGATGACATATAATATACATATTATATAAATATCATATATATGTAATATTATATAATATTAATATACATCAAACAACCGGACGAATTGGAGACTTGCCAACAGCAGGCTTGTTGACCAGTCGTAATCCACAGGATGAGCTTCCAAAAACCGTGGTGACAAAAAAAAACAACGGTTTAAAGTATCATATTCCTATTTTTTCAATGGTCATTAATTGGAGTACATATCTCGGTATCCCCTGGAAAAGAAACACGTTTCAAACACTCCCAAACTTGGACAGCCTGCATGTTTTGTAGCTGGTTTGTATAGTGTAAAAATCCACATCAACCCAGAAACAAAAACGAAGTACTTGTATAAGCACCATCCACAGTTCACCCAATTGAACTTGGAAGGCCACATCTATGAAATAAAAACATCCTATGTGGTGCAAGTCCGCATGCCCTGGACAGCAAATGGAATCAAAAGTCATGGTCAACCTTAGGAGAGAACCTGTTCACTTTGATTTTCCATATGCCGTCCCGAAACCAAACATGGAAATCCGACATCCCCGACAAACGGAAGTGTAAATGGGACTGAATGGGAAAACAAACATCTATAAATGGTGGAATTTCCATTGCCATGTTTGATTACCAGAGCTTATTCATATATTAATTGGGAACCCACTCCAATAACCCATTCACCAGTCCGCTGACTCAGATCGGAGTGCTTGAATCCCTAATTTGGACGGCAACATTCTCATCCCACGTGGTCAAATCCACTTTATTATGTTGATGAAATGAAAATCCATGGTTTTCCATTTTGAATCAACGCCTCCACTGAGCAGTAATCACCAGCACATAGAATTATAAATATACACCCTAACATACCCCACTACATAGGTACGAATATGTGAATATATTTTGTTGTATCCTCTCATGCCCCCATGATATCTCCATTCTGGTTGGATTTTTATATATATATATATATTCCTTGAACAGTTGGGCAAACAACTTTCTGGGTCCCGCACGGCATGACCAAAGACTTCCCCCAACCTGAGTGTGGCTCAGCCCGGTGGGGAAGAGCCTCATTTTACTCTTCACAGATTCAACCACCAACTTCCACCAACTATACATTCTCATCAAAGGCATACACCACTTACCCGTGCTCTCCATTCAACAACCCCCCGTCACCTCTAGCAGACTCAAGCAGCTTTGCCAAAGACAGCACACCTTCCGTGCTGCGCCTCGGTCAGGACTGTCGCTGTCAGACCGGATGTCTTCTCTGCGTCCATGAAGACGGTGAAGTGCTCCTTGGCGGCCAACCTCACGTAGATGCAATGACCTCGATGATGCTCTCACTTTGTAGAACATATCGGTTCAGCAAGCATCCTCTTCATCAGCGTTTGTGGTCTTCACCCCATCTGGCTATGAATCAAAACCCCAAACCGTATGCTACCCAAAGTCATAGCTATACTATAGCTGGATGCTTATTCTCCAAGTCATGTGGCAATATGTAAACCATCCAGCTATATGACTACTTAAACTATTGCCGTAACTACTTGAACCATCCATATATGCTACCCAAGTATCAAGGTGTTTGACCCAACCCCGCCCTGGCCCCATCAGGACGGTGACCGAAAAATCCCGACAGTTGGACAGGAAACCACACTGAAAGATATGAAAAGATACGTTGACACATATGGAGGTTTCCTAAAATGGGGGTACCCTAAAATGGATGGTTTATAGTGGAAAATCCTATTAAAGTAGAAAATTCAGGGGTACCCTCATTTTAGGAAACCCCCATATGACAATAATGACAAGATCAAATGTTCCAGCTAAAAATTCTATTCGTCTGAAATAAGATATGGCTTTTCAACCTTTCCATCTAGCGGTTGTGACAATATGTGGGCAGGGAAATGTTTCTCTTACAAGCAGCAAAATTATGTCATAACTTGATGTAGTCAAGACTTGATGGAATGCAACAACAGTTTGAAACAGGAACTTTTGACTGTTGATCAAATCACAAGTTTGCTTCTATCTTGTACGTGCGGCACTCATGACTAATTCAACGCAATACTGGAAGACATCAATTCTATGGAACAATCAACTGGATGTAAACAAAAACAATGGGGATATGACCACGAAAACATGGAATAACCATGTGAACAAAAAAACAATTGTTCAATGTATGCACAAAGAACTTAAGAATTCATAGGCATTGAAGCGCAAGTGTGAATCCAAGATATGGGTTAATATATTGGGTATGTGCGAACCAGTGTGCCAGAGTCTCGCTGGTACACCTTTACTCCAACGATCAACCGCTGGTATACCAAATAAACTAGAAAGGTTGTCGAAAAGTCATTTACCACTTCCTTTTTGGTAGGATTTCAACGTTCCTATCTTTTTTTGGGGAACATCTGATATACATGGATGGTATTGGATTGGAATATCATGGCACCGGAATACCCATGCCACCAATGGATGGTGTTCTTTCTTCAGTCTTGGTGACATCATGTGCCATCTGGCCCCTCAGAAATACACGGGCAGTTTGGGACCAACATCTGAAGTCACCTGGCTATGAGTCCAAATTCCTATCGTCGTTGCTGAAAATGAACAAACTTTGAATGGGCCTCAGGTTTTCCAAATCTTTCCTACCCATCCCGGAAATCACAGTTTGCGGTCCACCCGTTCTATCCTGGCTGGCGGTTTTAGACCATCTTACAAAATATTAGTTACCCTTTGGCAAACTAACAGTTTGCTATGGAAAAACATCCTTTTTGATTAATGGGTAATAAATCAACAAAGTAAAGTAAATGGCTGTTTTCAATAGCTATGTTCAATTGCCGGAGGGTAAGTGGGGATCATCTCAAAAACAGTTGGAAAATAGAAACACCCTCTGACAGATCATCTGAAACCCTGAAATCAGGCAAGTGAATCTTGGTTGCATTATTCCCCGCAATGTGTTGCTGGTAACATGGGGCGATTTGGTGGATTCACCACCCTTAAATTTCCCAAATTTGCAACTTAAATTGGAAACAAAAGTAGGGTCTTTTCAAGGCTTCTCCCATAATTTCAGACCAACCCATCTAGAATATAATATAGTATAATATCATATTATATTGTATGATATTCTATTATCTTATTTTATTTTCTGTTATATTAAATTATATTATGTTATATTATATTATATCATATCATATTATATCATATATATATATATACACAATTATAGACATATACATATATTAGTCTCATCAAATTGGTCTATCCCCAATTAATTTTAACTGAATTTCCCCAATTTACCACATGTTCATCCCACAAATTATCCCATCCCCCTTACCGCCATGAAGCCCTACCGCTGGGTCGTCCAAGTTGCGAGTGATCCAGGATCAGTTTGGTGGCAGGGCCCAGCTGTTTACACACCTAGAGGCTTGATCGGATCGCTCGGAAATCACCCCAGCTGGTTTTCACCATGTCCGGAAATCCCACCAGTTGGTGGATTAAGAACTAAAGGGTTTCCTCTATTCAGCAACCAATAGGTAGATGAGAATAGGCAATATACCAAAGCGTCCCCTTTTATTTTTCTGTATATCAAAGGACAACATTGACAAAAACAACTGGGGATGACCAGGAAAAACTGGGGATGGTTGGGCTGCACTGATCAAGTAAGACACCCAAAATTACAGGATTCTTGCAGCACAGTATCCGAGAAACTTCAGTTCTATCCTTTTTGAATAAGATCCTGTTTCTGATCACACTGTTTTCCTCCAGGTATCTGATGGAAACCAACACACATGGCATCAATTTGCCACATGGAAACCATCTGAAAACCAAGATCAACCGACATAAACCGACACCCTTCAACAGTCAACATTCACAAATTCCTCACCAGAACACTCTGGACATCGCTGAAAACCAGCCTGTTTGCTTCCTCCAAATTGGGCTGATCCAGGGGCCATCAAAAAGAACCATACAAAACCATCATGTATCAACCATGTATAAACAAATAGGACATCCAGGCCATATTTAATTACGTGATTTTTTTTGTGAATTGGTTGAAGACGGTTTCCCATTTGGTTCCGTGGCTCCGTTGATCATCGTTTATCCATGTTTATCCGGTTCCTCATCAACATGATATACAAAACGTGCCCAGTCACACGGGGAATTACTCGCCAACATGAGCAATCTTAGATATCCTTTTTTCTAGCTGGTTAGGTTCATATATACAGCAATTGTTGGAAACCGAATAAGTTGGGAGTTGTACTGATGCATCCACCCAGTTGCTTTCATAAGTTATATCAACAATATTTTATCACTCTCACCATTTATTGGGTGATAAATCCGCAATGTTATTGGATAAACCACCATGTTTGATGCTTCACTCCCCATCTTGGTGAAACACCCGGCACCTGGATAGCGGTTTCGACGCAGCGCAGGTAGAGGGACGAGACAACCACATGAAGTTCACTCCCGTTCCTGGACCGGTCGACCCGACCTGGTCCTCGCCAGGTCTTTTTGGGGTCACTACTAGGGTTGCTATAACTGGCTATCGGTTTAAAAAAAAACTTGACAAACATGTTGTAACTATAGTTACTCACTAGTAGAAAATCACCCTGGTGATCGGATTTGTCCCCGATT
Source organism: Symbiodinium sp. clade C Y103 (assembly GCA_003297045.1). Lineage (NCBI taxonomy): Eukaryota > Dinophyceae > Suessiales > Symbiodiniaceae > Cladocopium > Cladocopium sp. clade C. Next base: position 333,601 of record BGPT01000081.1, read on the forward strand.
CCTAGGGTTCTTCCATGTATATCCGTTTCAAAATGGGGATACTAAGCCTACGAACACCAACCAGTTACCGTGGGATGATCCTCCGGGTATCCCCAGAAAATACGGGTGGGTTCCACCTCCTTGGAGAGGCCTGATTTCATCACAGCCATGGTGTGGTTTGGATACAAACATGGGGGATTTCCCCTGGCAAACTGGGTTAATGTGGGTAAAACAATGCCATAAACCACCCATTTTTTTAGAATGGCAAACATACCACCTATAAACATGGTGAAATTTTCGTTACACATCCAACCACATGGCTCTTGTGGGCACAAGTTCAAACAATTCTCGATAATCCTGAGGAAACTGAGGAAATCATCAGGAGGAAATGTGATGTTCAATGTCAATTCATGGGTATTTAAGCAACTCCGCCCCAACGTGACTACCCCCATAATAATCAAGGGGCGAGTTCTAAACCACCAACAACTGCGTTTATTAACAGGGCCTACTAAGCATCTATTCTTAGGGAAGTTGGTTGCATCCCCATGATCAATACCGTCTACCCTCTGGTTATTTCATAGTCGGTTTATGCACCTATATCAGCTATTTATCCCCATGTTTGTTGGTCAACTCCAATATATTTGGTGCTTAAACCCCATCTTTGATGTTTCTAAATCTGCAATGTGTTCTTGCCTAAACCCACATGTTTCATCATGTTTCTTGGTTCAATCAAATAAAATTTGGGGTTCCACATGTCTTGCAGGCTGCTTTTTTTACAAGTCCCCAAAGAACAAATATTTGGGGGGTTCCTAAAATGGGGGTACCCAAAAATGGATGGTTTATAATGGAACATCCGAAAAGTAGATGATTTGGAGGTACCCCCATGACTTAGGAAACCTCCATTTTAGTATATAGAACCATATATCATATATCGACCATACATATATACGGAGGTTTCTTAAAATAGAGGATGCCCAAAACGTTTGTTTTAATACGAAAATGGATGAACATGGTCTAGTTTTGGATGATTTAGGGGTACCACCATTTTAGGAACTGTCCACACTCAATCAGCCCATTTTGTTTGGGAAAACAGCCAGCTCCGCCTGTCTGCAAAGGCGCGCACCGTGACAGCCACGCGAGCGGCCTTCAGAGCCGGAGCCAACAAAAAACCGGCCCGTGATTCGTTGGGGTCCTAAAAATCCTGGGTTTATCATTGGAATATCATGGGAATATCATGGAATATCTATGGGAAAATAGGAATAAAATGGAAAGATAATAGTTGCTTCAATTGAATCATGGTCTTTCATGCTAAAAGCATGAATTATATTCTAATCTTAATGAGTTTTGATTGAAATAATGATGGGATGTATCCCCCATCGCATTTTTCAGTGATATATCAGAATATCATTGGAGGAAATTCTACCATGGGAATATCAACGGACCATGGAATTTAAATGGAAATATCTTCGGGATTAAAAGGAAAATATCAAGCTTTTGTTAGAACTACGGAAATATAGGGATGTATGATATAATGAATCATAATGGCATGTACAATGGCATATCATGGGAATGCCGTCAATTATAATGATGGGAACATAACCAACCCAAAAAATGGTTCTGAATCGTGACTAAACCAAGGAAATTGGCAGTATAATTAATCAGCAATAATGGCGATATAATGGGACAATCGAAATGCAATGAATTATAATGGGAATTAGATGTAATGTCTCCTAAATTGGTGTATCTAGTGGTGATATCAATGGGATGCTACATATTATATGTAACCATCAGCGCATAAAAAAACGAAAGCTATTAACGGTATATACTTGGAGGTGCATCCCAAGTAGTCAACTGCTAATAATCAGCCTATGTATATATATATATATATATAGATATGTAAATGATATATATATATACGGCAAATGCCTGGGCTTTGCCCGGAACTGCAACGACAACGGGACTCAGAATCATCATCGTCGTCATCATCATCATCATCATCATCATCATTCCACGTCCTTGTGTCAGTTCAAAAAGTCTAACGGGGGTGGGATTTTATATGCCAAAATACCCTTGTTGATCTTTCCCAATTGAATGTAAAGTTTAACGGGGGTGGGAATTTATCTGCCAAAATACTTTTGTTGATCTTTCCCAATTTAATGTAAAGTTTAGCGGGGGTGGGAATTTATATTCCTAAATACCCTTGTTGATCTTTTCCACTTGAATGTAAAGTTTAACGGGGGTGGGAATTTATATTCCTAAATACCCTTGCTGATCTTTCCCACTTGAATGTAAAGTTTAACGGGGGTGGGAATTTATATTCCTAAATACCCTTGCTGATCTTTCCCACTTGAATGTAAAGTTTAACGGGGGTGGGAATTTATATTCCTAAGTACCCGTGTTGATCTTTTCCAATTGAATGTAAAGTTTGGGAATGCTAAGCCTCTACGCTGCAACGCCTGGGCAAAGCCCAGGCGTTGCGCGTATATATANTTGATCTTTTCCAATTGAATGTAAAGTTTGGGAATGCTAAGCCTCTACGCTGCAACGCCTGGGCAAAGCCCAGGCGTTGCGCGTATATATATATATATATGTTCTATGAGTTATATATATATATAGGTTATATATATATACACAACTTATATATACATTTATGTTATATATATAGGAACATATATACATATATATATATACATATGTTACATATATATATAATCAAAATAAGACTATCACCCACTTACTCCTTGGGATGGACATCCAAGTACCAATGATCTAGTCGTATAGAGTGTATACCATGAATCATATATCATGTTTTAGTTGTCTGCGAATAGATAGTGGATCACAGCACCCCCGAAAAGGAACAGAAAAGAACAATCCCATCCTGGAATAGTTGCAAACCGAACCATGTCTGCATCTTTTTGTGGGGACCATATTGTGGTAAAGTATGGGGTACATAATCAATATTTTCTGGTACAAACATGAACGAGACCCATGGCTACCCCATGGGATCAAACTATGGATACCATCTGGTTATGACTAACATAGCCATGGAAAATCCCTTACCCTCTGGTGAATTAAGATAGCTATTGAAAATGGCCATTTTATGGTTGATTTACCTAATTACTAAAAATGGTGATTTTCCATAGTTATGTTAGTTTACCAGAGGGTATAAATGGAGGTTTCAATGGCAAAATCATCCCAAATTAAGCCATGTGTTCCATGGCTATATTAAATAACCAGAGGGTAAATGATACGTTATTCTTTGCATGCTGCTATCTGATCTAATTTGGTGATAACATGGACAGATGTATCCATCTGGTTGGATGGTACTCATCATATCTACCCATGTGGTCTCTTTAGTTTTCAATTATCCCATGCCCGTTTTAATGATGTTTAGTGTTATCATCCCATGTAAGGCTGGCTGGTTTACAGGTAAAGGGGTCAGGAGAAATCCAGGATGATAACTAGGTAATACTGCCATAATTGGTTTATCCTATATATATATATGTATATATATATATATATATGTATGTATATATATATATAATGGGACAACAACTATGTATGAGATACAAGGGGATATCGTAGGTGTACTGCAACCCCCGAAGCAATCTACCAGGTATCTTGGGACCCCTTCAAAACTGCTCAGCTTGTGGGGAATCATCAAGCAAAATATTGGCTGGTGAGTCAGCATCCTGCCAAACTTAAGAAAGTCATGAAAGAGTCATCATTTACCCTCTGGTAAACTAACATAGCTATAGAAAATCACCATGTCTAATAGGTAAAACAACTATAAATGGTCCATTTTCCATAGTTATGTTAGTTTACCAGAGGGTAGATTCAATTACCGCATTGAAATTGCAATTTGATGTGTCGCCCTCATTTTCAGACACACCCATATGGCCCATATCCATGAATCATTGGTTCAATTGATGATGCATACTGTTCCTGTACATACGGGAAAACTTGGAGGATTAGCCAACAGAAAAGGGATTTAACATGATTTAAATTGATTTAACCATAGGCAACACGACTTTGTATCCACTTGGATTTGTCTGAAAAAAATGGTACTCAAATCTCATCAGCTTAATCATGGACATTCAATCCTCATATTTCCAGTGATCCGCCCCGCGGATCCATTGGGCATATCCTATCTGACATATCTTGCGAATACTATCTGACATTGTATCTCACATAAATCGTGACATTCTATCTGACATTTATGTTTTTTTTGGCAGTTGGTCTGGCATTCGATCTGATATTTTATTTGACATTCTATCTGGCTTTGTATTTGACAGTCTATCATGGCATTCAACATTTGACCAGAGAGCTGGCGAGCTCGCAAAAGGTTTCGGGTCCGGCGCGCCCCAGAGAGCTGGCAAGCTCACTGTTTGGGTCCGGCAAGCGCCAGAAAGCTAGCGAGCTTGCCATATTGTTTTGGTCCGACGAGCACCATAGAGGCTGTCTAGACGAGGCTGGCGAGGAAGCGGGCAAGTGAGTCAGTGAGTGATGGAGTGAGGAGTCAGGAGCAAGTCCCACGGGATGAAATATTCTAGAGACCCTCGCCTGGCAAGTGGAGAATCAGCATTTTTGAGGTCTCCGATTTTCAGACACAGTTCAAGATCTCCTCCAGTTCCAATCGCGCCTCCTGCTGACCATGATCGCTCAAGGGCGGATCAATGGGGAATTCCTTGGATTCCTAGGCAGGCGAAGAGCTCATTGATCCATGGCAAGAAGTTGATTTCACCATGGTTGTGGAGGTGTTACCCTCTGGTAAACGTTTACATAACTATGGGACATCACCATTTTTCATGGGAAAATCCACTATTTCTATGGCCATGTTCAATAGCTACGTTTAATTACCAGAGGGTATCCCAAGTTATAGAGGAAATTACCTGATAATTACCTGTTATTACCATGTATAGGATTAATATGGATTAATCATACCCATACTTGGGTGATATTAGTGGTGCTTTTTTAAGTCATGGGGGATCCCCAGTCGTCACCATGGTTGCTTCAATACTAGGTCATGGTCATCCTTGACTGGAGGATTTGGGGGGTACCTTTATGACTCAGGACACCTCCATGTCGGCAGTTTGATATTACGAAGAGATGAAAGTGACAATAATAGTGGGATGTTCATACTGGCATAATGATGGGATAAAAATGGGATGATAACAATGCAATAAGAAGGTATGATTCCATTCCCAAATTCATATGAAATGTCCCCAGTAGGGGACCCCATGCATCGCACCTGGGTTTTGATTAGGTATTGAATGCATGGAGGAAAGGATTTCTGAAGTGTTTCATGACCCTTGATATTCAACCATATCTCAACTGTGAATATCCAATCGGCGGATTGTTAATCTAATAACTTCATGATGTAATATTCATGGGGCATGGGGGGTAAACCCACCGTTCTCAGACCTGCGCAGTAGATCCACTAAACCCTATTGAACCCCAATAGATTCAAAAGATAAAAATAAATCTGCCCACTTGAAACAACCCATTCAAACTCCACGAAGACCCCATTAAAACTCCATTAAGTCCACATTAAAAGCCCATGAAGATCTCATTTAAGCCCCGCACCTCAAGCATGGTCCAGGTCTCACCGTTCACACGGCTGCCCAGCATGTCTGGCACGGTGTGTTTCTGGGGATTCAACTAACATTTTTTGCCATCAATAGGGATTGATCATGGATGAAACACAGTGGGGATCATTAGCCATCAAACATGGGGAGTCATCATGGATAATGAAGCAATGCTAATTCTGGATAACCATCAAAGATAGGGATTTTTCGCCAATGACGCATGGATAATTCATGACAATTCCATGGTGATCAGTTTCAAGAAGTCAGGTTTTCACATGCATTTCAGCGCCAATTTTTTTGGAGATGGGATGCTAGGAAACACCCGGATTCTATATGGAGATGGCAAGGGAATGATTTCACCATGGAAAAATCGGGAGTGAACCAAGCATTCATGGAGTATGTTTGTGAACATCGTGGATTTATGATTTCATCTGATAGCTTTTCTTGGGCCCACAGATTTACTATGGTCAGTTTGAGCCACTCTCACAGATCATCGCACTCATGACTGGGATTGATGTATGATGGGTGGCAATCACCCAACTCCCTTTGTTTTCACACCAGAAAATAGCCGGGATTGATGTTCATTCTCCCAAGTATGGCATCATAGGTTTTGATCCATCCCCACACGAAGCACACTTCCGACAAGAACCACCATGGACAGTGGAGGTTTGATTCATGGATTAATTCGAATTGGTCACAATTCTTGGCAAACGAGAAAATCCAGAACTTAGAGTGAAACCTATGTGAGCCTTTTTTTACCTTGAAATAAGTAGGTTCTATTGTTCTCCACCATGTACCATGGATCCGTTCAATTCAGTTCGAACAAATCGTATTTGACCTATGCACAGACATGTTTTATTAGTGTCCTAACAACCAACCACTACGTCGGTCATGACTTTGCTGTTCTCCAGATTATTCGAGTATATCAGAGTAATCAAAGCAAAACTGGGAGTTTCAACCCACGAAAATTGGCTTCCAAGAAACTAAAATTGTGATTCAAACAAATTTGCCAGCATTACAAAGATTACCTGTTGACTACATCATGCAGAGTAAGTGGCTCATATAAGATACCCAAGCGATCCGAACTTCAAATTTCTTCCCAGGTAGTCCAGCAGTGCCCACTTCCTGTCCTCCCCAAACATACAAAATGATTGGTGGATATTCACATGTTGGATCATTCCAGAATCCACCGTATATGTCCGATGTTATCCCCGTAGAAACCCTAAAACGCGCGCTGTTCTCCGCCACTTAAATCATCCACGCCTGCCCGCTCGGCATGCCGAAGCACACCAAAGAGCCGATAGTTCACTGGACGTCCTCATGGGAAATTCATTCAGTTCATCAGCAAATATATGGTTAATTGCGTGGGAATATCTATGAATGATGCTTCATTTTTTTGTTTTTAGGATTTTCCCTCTGGTTCTTTAATAAAGCTATGGAAAGTGGATGAAAATAGCCCATTTATAGATGATAGAGATGATGATTTAGTTATTAAACCACGGTGATTTTCCATAGCTATGTTAAAGAACCAGAGGGTATCGCACACCATTTTTTCTTTGATTGTGGGCTAAGCCGTAAACAATTGGTTGGTTTCCTAACAAACTTGCAAATCTTGAAAAACCCTGCAACATGTTGTTTGTAATGCTAGCAATAGTATATAGATATATATGTCGTATTTATATGTATATATATATATATGTACAAATGTATGTATATATAAACATATGATAATATGCGTACTATATGTAAGCATTGTATATATTTATATACTGTATATATATATATACATATTATTTATACAACCCATTCGTAGCCTAAAGTAAAAAAAAAACACGCTCAAGGTTGATCCAGTTTCTGTCGGGATTCCCACATTGTACATCTTTGATCATGTTCTTTTTATCATTGGTACATCACATACAACAATTATAACACCATTGTTTTTGTGGGCCAACCTCAATATTGGTATTTCAATTATTTCATGTCATTTTCTGTTATATATAATGTGTATATATATATACACACATACAAGCCATGCTGGAGTAGATAAAATATGCAAATATCAAACAAATCTATCTGAAATGAGAGCAACATGCTGGAAGTGGAAATTCTATCTATTTACATATATCATATATACACAAATAGTATCTGTATATATATATATATAATATACATATACAGAACGCATCTTCACCCCATCTCTATGCAACATCCACCGGCTCCCCCAACCACCAGCACTGGAGCTGAGTTGGTGGTACTGGCCCAGCTCAAAGGAACCCGGAGCTTTCGACCTAGCGCCAGAACTCGGGTCAAGTTCATGGGCTTAAGACATGGGATCTGCCGATCAAAAGATGAAGCCATTCATAGGACCCCCCAATAAGGTTAGGACAAGTTCAATTGATATCAATCTGTCACTATTTTGGGATTCCGATTTTACTTGTTCAATCTGTTTGGTGGGGATCGCGGATGATGTTATTATGATTGATTATTGACTCATATGTGTTTTTCATTGTTTTTCAAGATAGGTTTGCCAACAGTAGCACATTTACCCCCCCCCCAAAAAAAAAAAAGTGACCCCCAACAATAGAGAAGGTCCTACTTGTTAGGGTGCTGATGACCAAACAATGTCCGCGTGGAAAAAACAACAGGTTTGGGCCGGTCTACTATACAATATTATACAATTATACACAATTTATCGTCATTTACCTATTGGTTGAATAAAGGGGGTTATGTAATGCCTATTAGTGAACCAACCAGGGGGAAAAGGACATTTATGTGGTGAAATGTCCTATTTAGACATCACCCAATCACTAGGAAAATCAGTACCAACAACATCCAACAACCATCTTGGGTGATGTTGAAAATTACCAACATGAAAGATCGACTCCCCCCAGATTTTGTGGATTGGTCGCTTGGTGGTCGAGTCACTCAGTTGAAAACAACGCACCAGAGATGGCTCATGGGGAAAGAAAACTTCTCCAGCTACCCAAACTTGTAGGTTCCTTAAAGTCCCTTGGCTCCTGGGTTGTAAATTTCGGCAGCAATTTATTCCTTGCCCTTGGGATTTGTTTTGCCCAGGCATTGCCTGATCTGCCTGGGGGGTCCATCACGGTCCATGGCTAGCTTGGCGTCAACATCAGGATCAGCATGGATCTCGACTTCTGGATGTGGGCTGAGCAATCTCTTGGAATGTTCAACTACAAAAATAAGCAGCTCCCGCCTACCATGAACAGTTCACACCTTCAAAAGTGGACTCATCAACAGTCCCTGGGTTGACACAGTGGCTGGGGAAAGGGGGCGTCAAGGATGTTTCTAAAATGGCTACAGTAGTATATCTAATATATCCAAGTTTTGCCGTATTTCACCATCAACATCCCGAACTTTAGATCAATCAGAGACAGAGCCAGTGCAATTTCAGGCACAGCCCTGAAGGGGCCTTTGGGTTTGAGGTTATTCGCAATGCCTCTTCTTTCTTTCTCAAAGGCCTGCCAGGAAACCACAGATGGATTTGAGGGGTAGCCCCATGCAAAAAACCCATGGGTCTGTCTCACACAAAGGGTACCTTCAAGTAATCTCATGGTTTATATGTCATTACATACAATCAATATATATATATATGTATATATATGTATATATATATATACATACATATATATATATATATACATATATATGTATGTATGTATATATATACATACATATATATGTATATGTATATATATATATACATATATATATATATGTATGTATATATATGTATATATATATATATATGTATGTATATATACATGTATATATAAATATATCATCTCATCTAATAATACTCTCAAACTTGCAACTTTGGGTGGCAAATCCCCGATTGTTGGGCTGACGCCCAAAGAAGACTTGCAAGATTTTCTGTGGCCGAAAATGTGTAGCTTCCAGGACCACATCTTCAAATGAACGTCTCAACATGGGGGATACACCATGGGATTTGGGGGGTGCCTATCCTGCTTTCAGTCAAACCCGAGTAGATTCTATACCCGCATCATAGCATCTGAAGTGATATATAGCTTCATAAATCATCAGTATACCCGACCTTATAAAATTTTATTCACTTCGCTACACTTTGAAGTCATAGCTTCATAAATCACGACTAGAATCAGAGATTGGCACCATAGTATCCAGGAACAGACATCAAAGCTGACTCTTGGTTTCGGCCCCCAAAAATGGTCGTGAAAAAACTCAGCGGCCGCCACTTTTACGAACAACCGGTTGTCCAGTCGTTGTTTCGAACGAACGCACACAGCGCCCAGTCTGACTTCGACGGTCCTGAGGGTTTGATGAGTTGACGGCAGGTTTTGTTGAGGTGGTACCAGTCAGGTGGCATTTTCCGGAATCAAAAACTGTTACCCTCTGGTAAACTAACATAACTATTGAAAATGACCATTTATAGTGGATTTCCCAGTAAAAATTGTGATTTTCCATAGCTATGTTAGTTTACCAAATGGTATTCAACATCTGTTGCCTATCTTCCTTACAAATGTTTGTAATCCTTATGTATGGTTTGCCAAGTCTGGTGCATCCCTACTATTTCCACAATATATGGGTCCATGTTCAAGCCCTGACCTGGGATTTCAATCTTCATTTCTCTTCATTTTACCTGGGTCTGTTTGAACATGGGGTATCATACCCCAAAGTCCTGAATCTATAATCATTTTTCCCATTGAAATAGCAACTTTCAGGGGCCTGTCCCCCGTGTTCAGAGACATCCATATTAAAAAACAAAAAAAACACAATCAGTTATCTTTCATCATTTGGCTATGGAATTTGGTAACCCAGGTCTTGTCAAGAAACAAATCATCTGATTGACATAACGAAGCATAAGATCTTATGTGAAGATGTGATCTGAATATGCTTACTAAGATGCGATCTACCCTCCATTTAGTTCGAGGATTTCCCCCTATTTTCATATAATTTTCCCGTATGTTCCATGATGTTCCCATATTTTCCATGTTTTTCCCATAGTTTTCCCATGGCTTTTCCCAAATGTTCCTATTGTTTATAGGGGATTTTGTCCAGCACCAGCCAGGTGTCCTATGACCTCGCACGGTTCATTCTACGAAGGCATAGACCTGGGAGACAAGTTGTGCAGCTTGGCGGCTTATTTGTGGGGAAATAGCCTACCATGTGGGGCCCCAAAACGTTATTTTGTTGGCCTATAAACCCCACGAATACTAGTTTGTTATTCTGTTATATCATCTTATATCTACCTAGTTAGTTCAACCAACTTAGCTATCATTTGGGGGCCCCACCTTGTAGGGTAAACGTTTACATCGATGTGGGAAACCAATGGTTTCCCGTTCGGAAAATGATCTGCATGCTTGGTGGGTCTTCTAAATCTATGGAGATGTCTACGGAAGGGTAGTATATCAACCAATTGTTTGATATACATTGAGTATTAAATACCCTGCAAAAGATAAGTTGGGGTTAAAAAGACAAGTTGAACAATGTATGTGACCCATCACCACCAATCTTAGACACCCTTCAAGCTTCACATTACAAGTCATGAATTACAGTCAAAGTTCCCTCTTTTGGGTGGATTGGTCGGTGGTTTCACCCCGCAACGTAGGGGATCATCACGGCCAAAGTAATAAGGATCGTAATACTAGAATCTATACAATCAAAACACATACAGTATATATGAACAATATTCAACAATGAGGATTTAAGTTATAGTACCCCAAACAAATGGATGGTTCGTGGTTTATTGGTTTAAACCCTTCTTTGGGGGAAGCCGATGAACAAATCCGACACTAAATCTGGTTTTCCAGAGGGTGTTTCTTAGGGGGAAGCTTTGTGATTGAGCCACATCCATGGAAAAATATGCAAGCCCGTCGGGGATCATCAACCAGCGACCTTCAAAATGAACCTTGCAGGAGACATGGCAAGAGGAAAATCGTTGCACATAAACAAGTCGGGGATGTTCCATTGACAGGGCCAAGATAGATGGCTAGAAGAAATCAATTTCTTAGACACCCCCTGTCCGTCCTTTGTGTCATCATGTGTCATCCACATCTTCTCTGGATTGTTCTTTGTCCTTTCTCAGTTGCATTCCCTACCTTCCACCAACTTCCATTTTCAGCGTCGTTGTGTTCCACCATCCCATAGCTCATTTACAATGACATCTTTATCCCCTGGTTTGAAGTTACAAAAAAAAACTGAACTGGGTCACGTAGAAAGGCCAAAATTGTCACAGCATGCAGTGCCCCCAATGGTCCTTTCTTATTCACGGTCGTGGGCCTCCCCTCTTCATGGCCAATTTTCAATATCTGTGGAAATAAAAGACCAACTTATCAGGTATGCTGCTTTATGTACTTCATGATTAAACATTAAACAAACTGACCCACTCATAACCAATGTCAAACCCTTTTTTGAAGCCCCTTCTGCCCTGTCGGTAAAATCAAATGTTCCCTCCAACCCGGACGTTCACCCACCTCCAAATAACCAGAGGATGAATGAAAGCACTGGCTAGACGCAGCTATTGTGTTTCAATTTAGGTTTTGGGGTTTTAGGCTTTGGTAAAACAACGCTAACCCTACGCAGGGATTTGAGCATGTCAAGTGATATGCGGGATCCGCGGCAGGCAAACGTCAGGGTTGCAGCGCATGTTTTGGTGCCAGGACCCATCCACAGGGTCCCCCAGGGCTCGTCCAAGCAGCTCGTCCCGAAGACGACGCGCACAGCAATGGCACCTCGCTGCGCCAGGCAGCGCCGCCGGAAACGGCGCCGGGCTGGAGGAGGAAGCGAATGTCCAAAGCGTTGCCACCCGAGGGGTCTGGATCCTTGCAACGGTGCAGCCTACAGATGGGAAAATTGATGGGAAAATCCAGTGGCCGTTTCAGAAGCCCGATTTATTGGAGGTATCTAAGCATTTTGGGCTATGTGAGGGGATATATCTACCATGAATCTTTAGCCAGTTGCGAAGTTGTAAATGAACTTGGCCAACTCCTGAAGTGTTTGGGATTTTGTAGATTTTGCCATGTCAGGAACCTAAATTGGAGGTACCTACCATATGTAAGATCTTACGGGCAAAATCTCTTAAGGACATATTCCCAAACTACGGTTTGATATGGTACAGTGCCTCCAGGACTCCAGTTGAGGTAGCTGAAATTTCCGTAGGTCCATATATCTACCATATGCATAATTCTTGTTAACCTGGTTGTAAATAAGCTGGGTGCTAACTCCTCAAATGGGATTTATATATAGTCTACTTAAAGTTGTGGAAACGGATGTGGGTCGTTTTGGCTGAGACCGAACGGGAATTAGCCATCTATAGGGGTACCCAAGTCTGACCCATGTGTGGAAAATTGGAAGCACATGTCCTGAAAAACAGAGAATGAATGAATGCTGAGTGATGATCTGGGATGTACTACGATATACTATAACAATTTTATCCTGGCCCCCTAATTAATATTGCCCCAAATAAAACACAGCTTGGGATGTTGTATCATTATAATTATTGGGGCATTTGGTATTAGGGTGAAAAGCTTCTCCCTAATAGTGAAATCCAAACCTTTTGAATAACAACTAAAGTTATCGATTTCAACATCGATAAAAATATTCCTGATTGAAATCGACACGACATAATACGAAATAAAAATATTGCCAGAGAATGGATTTTGAAGCGTTCCCCAACAACCAAATCAAACATTATTTTATTGGTTATATAAAATGTTCGATATCAAAATCGATCAAAATCCTTTTTGAAATCTACATACAATATTGCCAACAATGGCATTGAACAATTTAAATCAGTTTAAAAGCCTTCGTCCAGAGCTACAAGGTAAGCCCTCATGGCAAAGTCAAAAGCTTGCCTCTCTACGATGGAGTGCCGGAGTGCCCTTTTTGGCCAACAGAGTTCCGTTAAGTTCCATCAACAGGCTTCCACCAATAGGTGTGCACCTGCTGTAGGCTTCCATCATCCAAGGTATGCACAGTACGCGCAGCGAGTTTGCGCAGCAAATATATACATGTGGAAGGCGGTCCCCCAAGTACTTGTCAATAATTGTGATGGTTTTTTTCGCGCTCAATATTGCCATCCTAATCCATGCCTGCTACCCTTTTGGCCCAACTGAAGACCTGTTGGTCGTATGGCCGGGGGCTGAGCGATCGAGCCGTCGCGTTGACGTACAGCGCCTTGAAGTCGATCAAGGGAAGGAAGTTCGTGAGGAAAACCACAAGGACTCCCTCGCAATGTCCAAGGACTTCGTCCCTGTCAAGCGCTCGACATTGCGCCGGGCAGTTTCCAACGCTTGTCGCCTCGGGCCGTCGCTCGACTTTGCCAATCCCAGTGCTATGAGCATATCTCCACTCTCAAATGAGAAGGCGATTTCCTCTTGAGGTCCTTCGATATGTCAATCGCATCCTTGCCGAGGGGTACGAGTAGTTTCAGCCATCTTTGAGGTATCCAAGCTCTTTTTGGTCCGCACCCATCTATCATGTCTTTAGCTACATATCATGTAGATATATCATATCCCATTAAAAATCCTGAAATCTCCGGGCTGATCCGAAATTTTCCCATCAACGGCTCCCATTTTTGGTGCACAAGTGGGGTTAAACCCTCTTAAATCTTAATATATCTCATATATATCATATATCTATATAACTAAACACTATCAACCTCCACTTTTTACCTCATAGAACCATTCTTCCTGCAGGTTACACCACTTTATGTCGCCCAAGGGTCGTCCAAAAGCCAGGATTGTATCTCTCGCTGCTGCGGAATGTCCCACAAGACCACCGTGGCATGTCCGGTGGGCGCAGCACCACCAAGGACAGCCCAGTCCGAAAAATCCGTTAAGAAACCTCGGTGGCAACCAGGGCCCCGCCAAAAATTCGCTGAAGCAGATAATAAACTAGGCCCAAACAAACAAACTTACAAAAATATGGATGATAAACTTATGGATGGATGATATATGTATACTGTATACATAGTTCATAAACTAATTATACTGCATAGATTTATGGATGATAACTAAGGGTCCACCTTTCCACCTGTGAAATCAGGGGGCCGTAAAAATCTATAAGTAGTCATAATTTATCCGTGTTTCTTGGGGTTTAACAGGGTCTGATGGAACTACTAGGGTGAATCATGGGATGTGGCCTGGAGTGTGAGTGATTGGAAGATCAGTTGTTTGGAACGCTACTGCGTCCAAAATTACCCTCTAGTTATTTAACATAGCTATTGAAAATGGTCCTTTTTTGATAAAAAAGGTGATTTACCTATGACAAATGGTGATTTTCCATTGCTATGTTAAACAACCAAAGGGTAATTGGTTATTGGTTTACAATCCCATGAACTATCTCAGTATCTCTAGTAAAGACCGTAGTTGTGTTACCTATGAACCAACTTCGGCTACATACGGGACCTTGACTTCGCCATGTTTCTTAATGTGCAATTACCAGTAGTACCGCACAAGGCGGTGGCGGAAGTTTCAGAAATAGCAAACTATAGGAAAGGTGAGTTGCTGTGAATGATGGATGGCAGAGCGAACCCACTGATGGATCAAAAGGTGGTTCGAGCGTCGGCCTATCTATCTGTCTATCTATCTGCCTGCCTAACTAACTGACTAACCGACTAACTGACTAACCGACTAACTGAGTAACTCACTAATTAACTAACTCACTAACTAACTCACTAACTAACTCACTAACTAACTAACTAACTAACTAACTAACTAACTAACTAACTAACTAACTAACTAACTAATTCACTAACAAACTAACTGACTAACTGANCGAGACCGTCAGTTTTTAACACTTTTTACTTCCAAATGTGCTTCGCGCCACAGCGCCGTGCACTTTTTCCGCATCTCAACTTCCAAAAGTTGTCCGAACATGTCAGTTTTTAACACTTTTTACTTCCAAATGTGCTTCGCGCCACAGCGCCGTGCACTTTTTCCACATCTCAACTCCCAAAAACGTTCCGCACCCGCTTTAGCGAGCCTACTTTTCGACCCTCCGGAGCCACAAAACATTGGAAAAACACAGTGTTTCGCGACTTTCCTACCTTTTCGCGCACCTGCATCTNTGACTTTCTTCATCTCTGATCTTCTCACTTCTGATTTTTCTCACCTCTGCTTTTCAACTGTCCATATTGTCGGAAGTTTCACTTCTAAACTTCCTTCGACAAAGCTGAACTAATGATGTCTGATTTTTTTCAATGTGAGAACACATTTTTTCATATTGATGCATATATTTGTGTAATTTTGTATATATTTGTATAGTTTCATGACATTGGTATTGCAAACATTGGGGAAAGGAGACAATCATGGGGGATATACTTCAAAACCACATACAGAAAAAAAACAACTTGGGATATCTTGGGATACAATCAATCAGGACTTCTTTTCGGTTGGAACCCTGTTTTGTTTGCCTCAAATTTGGCTTTCCTGTTTTGCACTTCATCTCTGGAAAACGTTGCGCAACGCACGCCGTTTGAGGTAGCTCAATTGGTGCACAAATTGGTTTATCCTCTTGTAGAGTTCTGCTGTGGGAATGCATGAGGCATCTCACAATTTTAATGAACAATTTACAGATGCTCCCACTACTATCTAATCTAGTCCACTTGATGTTTGTCATGTTTCCTATTAAGCTGACGATATGTTGGGGTCTACCCCCTTGGCACAGCAGTTAACCTCATTCGTTCAACCAACTCCGCTAATGTGAATCAACTAACATTTCCCCATTGTTGTTGGTTGAAATTCCCTATCATGGTTAAAGGCCC
Organism: Symbiodinium sp. clade C Y103; assembly: GCA_003297045.1. Lineage (NCBI taxonomy): Eukaryota > Dinophyceae > Suessiales > Symbiodiniaceae > Cladocopium > Cladocopium sp. clade C. The sequence continues at coordinate 349,933 of BGPT01000081.1, forward strand.
CGCCACCAGGTAGGGTACCACCCCCCATTTTGGCCTAGATGCAATTGGCTGTGACCTTGGTGATGATCGCCATGATAAGGGGATATAACGGCGATATATGTAACATACAACGCGGGATAGGATAAGGGGATGAAATAGGGAATCTATGTACTTTGCTACTTGGGGGTGCATGCCAGAAATCAGTTTTTTTTTGCTAATGTTAACATATTAAATACACACAATACACCATGTGCAATTAATGGTATTCCACCACTCATAAGTCACGTATCTACTGACTATAAACCACTGACCAACTGTGATGCAGAATACACTCAAGTCCATGGATTGGTTTAGTTGGAAAAAAACAAGTACACACATGTGTTTTTGTTGCTCCTATAAATAGGGGGTTCCTGCAGATACCGCGGAAAAAAGAACTTGGAAGTAAAAATTGGGATGGGTCAATGAAAATCAAGAGATATAATTCAAGCACAAAACACTGTCCGGATTTCTTCACACATCATTGTGTGTGGGCTCACCGCTTCTAAATCACAAGTTCAAGTGATGTTCAACCTGTCAACATGGGAAAATGTTAGGAGCGCGAAGCCACATAGAAAATCTGAGAGGAGAGTCTCAAAACCATTGGTTTCGCAATGTAAAGGCTACCCATCAATGATGACCCGAACAGGGACTGCTCTGCGAGACTCTCAAAAGCAAAATCAAAACGAATTTAACATCTTACTTCCAACATGGGTTTGTCTGAAACTAAGGTACCCCCATAATTTCATGGTTAATCATCATATTCCCTGGTGAAAATGGCCATATGATATTGATACCCGGTGGTGAGCTGCCATAGTGTTGTTTCATTGGACCAAGGTCTTTCCGAGGCCCATGATATTTGGAGGTTTCCAATCCAAGGGGATCCCCAGAATCATCCAAGAGTGGCTATTCTCAATGGGAAAGCAAATGGTTTGCTGTATCGATATTCTAGAACACCTTTATTTTCAGTATAAAACACATCCAATTCAGTACGAAACCATGTTCCAAAAAACCATTGACCAATCAAACCCATCAGTATGAAATGGGCCTGAATCATTGATCCTCATTCCAAAACCATCACATTCTGCCTGGTGACAAGCCCCGAAGGACTACTGGCAGTGGTCTGCAGCCGAAGGCTTTCGCTGCATTGTCGCAGGTCCCACAATCGAAGCCTAACGCGAGGGCTACGGCTTGGTGGTCCACCCCAAGAGAGTTGATTGGATCTGAGTCAAAAGTTTGAGACCACGAGAAGATTGGGTACAACAATCGGACCATATCTGACCCATAGCCAAATATCAACATGGCAGAGGAGAACCTTTTTTGGTCTTGGAAATAACGTGCAAAGCAAAAGCAAATGCTGGCCAGGAACTATACCATGAAGGCTTACTGCGAGTGTGCCAATTTCAAGCTTCTCAGCAGGAAATACAGTATCGGCAATGTGTGAAATTGCAGCTCACAAATCTTGATCATGTTGACGATGACACTTGGTGGGCAATATTCAACACCCTCTGTCATTTTATCATAGGAGGTCCTATAGTTCGAGGTGCATCGTATATAATCCCCGATATATACGGTAGGTTCGAACCCCTGAACTAATCATCAAACGACCATCAACCATCATTTATCAACTGTATTCCCGAATTGTTGATGATTATACCCTCTGGTAAACTAACATAACTATGGAAATTCACCAGTTTTAATAGGGAAATCCACTATAAATGGCCATTTTCAATAGCTATGTTAGTTTACCAGAGGGTAACCCTTATGAATGATGGCAAAATCCCAATAAAATCCCATTTTGCACTGAGTGTAGCAGCCACTGCGGTCAGGGGGGTCATCCTTAAAACAAGCCACCAACACCAACGCATGCTGAAACCGACAGATTTCTATAGGACTCGGGAAGATCCAAACACAAAACCAGTGATGATAACAGCCATGATGTGGGAAATGTGATCTTTATGATCTTTCGCTCGTGTTTGGTGGAGATGATGTCTGCTTTGTGATATGGGATCTTACGGAAAAGTTTTGCAATAGTTCATCTATCAAATTAGTCTATCACAATGTTTCAGCTATGTCCAATCATTCTATCGGATTCTATCGTCATGTTCACTTCAGGAAAATGGAACACATCACCAGATTCAGTATTTAAACATCAGATTGTTGGTTATAGATCCCATGATATTGCCAGTATATCCCCATGATATTTCGATTTCTTGCTGGTTTATATCTCCACTTTTCCTTTGGGTCATTTATTGTTGGGAATTATCTGTCGTTTTATACCTTCCCATGATACTCCCATTGTATACCCACTATTGTTGCTGTATGTCTCCCATTATTATTGGTTATTTAAAGCAACAATGAATGGGTAATCATCATACCCATGGGATCCCACGGCTCTATTCTTATTGCTTGATTCATTGGATTGGTTTGAGGGAACATCTACAGGAACCCATGTTTTTTTTTTCATGAATTGTAGGGGTTTCCTGCAAATTGTCCCAAACAACAATCCATTGATTGAGATACAATAACAATCTTACTGGTGCTTAGCAGGGAATGAGGGAATGACCTATAATAACCATTAATCATCATTCCATTCCCCCATTCCCTACTAAGCACCAGTAAGCAATTATACATATGAATATAAATATGATATACCCCATGATATTCCCATGATATTGTCCTTTTTGTCGGTTGATACCTCCACTTTCCTCGTGAGGGATTTATTGTTGGGAATTATTTGTACCATTGTGTAATCTCATGTACCATTATTGACCATTATTAGCCATTGTTATATAACCATTACAAACCACTGTTAACACCCAACAAGAATAATGATAAATATCGATATCCAATTATCAACCATTATATATCCCGTAAATAATCAATCATTATTAATCATCATATACCCCATGATAATTTCCCATTTGCCCAGCGACCTTGTTGGGTCCCTTCCAAGCAACTCACCACCATTGTCCAGGCCCGCTGCGTAGGTGCATCCTTGCTATATGGAGGATGGGATGTCATGGAGTGATCCCCTAGATATACCCTCGGGTTATTTAACAGTTCGCCATGGAAAACCACCATCTGAAACACAGGTAAATCACTATGTTTGTATATGATGTTTATCATCTATAAATGGGCCATGGCTTCCATGGCGAACTATTAAACAACCACATGGTAAAGGAAAATGGCTAGGTTGAAGGGAACAAATATGCAGGACACCTCCATATTCCATCGGAAAATACATGGTTTCTGTTAAAAATCCCAATGAATAAAGGAAAATGGACCGACAAATATGGATTTGTGGAAACATATGGAAACATGGACGGATTTTTAGGGAACTTGGAGTTGTGGAAAGTACGTTGGGACCACCCTTTTTTGTGCCAATGGATTTGATTTGAAGGAAAATCTAGAGGAAAGATGAGGAAAGGAGGATTTGATTCCCAAGTCTAGGGGGATTCCTGTAGATTTTCCCTTGAACCAATTCTCGCATTGGTGGCAAAATCTCCCGAGAGACTGCTCAGGACTTCCCCTCTGGTAATTCAACACAGCCAGGGAATTCCGCACGTCTCATATGGCCAATCTGGGGTCATAAACTTCTAGCTGGTATGAAGCAAATCATGAGTTTACTCCCTGTCTATAATAATTACCATGTATTCACATTCTTGAAGTCAGTATTTGCTATAGAAGTTGATTATATAATTATATATTGCCTTCTATTGGACAATAAAACATCTACCTAGACACTCCAACTACTGCAAAAAATGTGGCCGAGTATCCTGAGGCCGATGCCGTGGCATCCGACAATGCACAGGCCGTGGCGATGCCGTCCAACCTCTGCCGCGGGGTTTATGGTCATGGCACCTGGAAATCCCTAGTGGTCATGGAAAACATATAATTGTCAATATATCATGATCAAATATCATGAAAATAGGAATACATCAAAATAATGTTAAAAAAAATCACCGGCAAATGAAAACCAAAACCATTTGGGCATCTTCGATTGCCAGGCGAGATTTCCTATGTAACACAAAAATCCAACCAGTGCCCTTCTCCCCGGGGCAGTTTTCGAGTGACTCGCGATCCAAGATGGCTTGACCACTTCGACGATCCCAACAAATGAGCCGCTTGTCACCTGGTTGCATGAGATGGAGGAGATTACCCATGTGGCCCATGTGTTGATAAGTTTTGATAGAGGTTAATAGATGTTAATAGATTAATAGATGTTAAAACGTGTTTATAGATGTTAATTAATAAATGTTAGTAGATGTTGCTACTTACATAACTGATTTAAAATGATCTACCAAGTCATCTACAGAGCTACCCGGCTACCCTTCGTCATAGATAGAACGGCTGGAAACCTGGACGGTTGATTTGGAAAACATCATCGAACTACCATCCTGGGAAGACCTTGTGTCGCTATACATTGAAACATTTGGGAAGCATACCCATATGATAATATGCTCCATGGTGCTGAAATATGTACATATTGGCTGGTAAATTTCCATCGAAGCATACCCCTACTTAGAACTTAGATGGGCCATAGTTGGTAAACTGGTTAAGGGCTTATAAATTATCTAACCCACGTAGTAAATCACTTAAGTAACTATAAGCAACCATAAGTAACTATTAACATGTTAACATCTACTAACATCTTTTAACATCGATTAACATCTATTAAGCTATTAACATCGATTAACGTCTATTAACATCATCTGAAATCTATTCACATCAATTAACACGTATCAACATCTTATAACCAAATACAACCTGTCTTTTAAGCACTTATATCTATATAAGCCGTTAAGTAACTGCATGGCGCATGGGTCAAGCCACTGGCAGCTGCCAAGACCAATGAACCGCTGCATGCAGCACACACCACAGGCTGCCTCAGCAGGTTGCACATTCTTTTTGGTGATTTATGGGGATATTCCACTTATAAAAAGTAGTTTAATATGGTTTTATACTGTTTTATAATTGGGTTATAGCGAAGACAATGGGATGATACTGGGATATTCATGGATTATTTTTCTGATTCATGGATTATATGGATTGATGAACAGAAATCTTACAGAAACCACGGGTTCATACTAGTTTATGCAAAGAAAAAAAGGAGTTATACACCCCTTCTTCATTGCCCAACATATGGGGGTGTCCATGCAAATTGTCCCACCAGTTCTTGGAGATCATCCCAGCAGAATCCAGAAATGTCCACCGCGGTAATCTCCCGATTTGTTGGTTGAATCAACCAGCAGAATCCCAGAACAACAAAATGGTCAAACCTTAGTCAGATAAGTGAATCAACATAGAATCAACATAGAATCCCAGCACTTATCAAATCTTAGATACTCTGCAAAACACATTCAGCCGTTTAGCCATTTAGAATGCAATAGAATGTACAGATTCCCATGAAATGGGCATTTCAGAAAACAAGTACAACAAGTACTCGACATTGCTAAACACTACTCAAAGTTTATATTACTAGTTGGTACTGGTACTTATGAATAATACCTCTACTGTACTAAATGGTGGTAATATGTAGTAATATGTAGTAATATGTAGTAATATGTAGTAATATGTAGTAATATGTATATAGTAATGTAAATATCCTAGGTACTAAACATGACTAAATGATTCATTCTCTGTTTCTAAGTACCACACATTATAACATTGAAAACAAGTACTGAGTAACACTATTAATTGATACTCCCATTATATTCACAGTATATCAACCATAGATATTAGGTAAATGATCCCAGGCTTTTCCCCACTTTGTCATACCGCCAGGCAGCTGCAAATCGTCGAAGATCACATCGTTCTTCAAGCCGCTCGGGGTCAGCTGCCATGCCACCACCTGCAGCCAATGCCCTGGGATAGATCAAAATAGCTGGGATTTATGGATGATTTATATATGGATGATTTGTGGATGATTTGTGGATGATTTCTGATGATTTGTGGATGATTTATGGATGATTTGTGGATGATTTCTGATGATTTGTGGATGATTTATGGATGATTTGTGGATGATTTGTGGATGATTTGTGGATGATTTGTGGATGTTCATGCTGAAAGCCCATACCTGAACCATCAGTGCTTTCTTTTCGGGACAAAGTCGAACCGCGTGAAAAACAAAACATGAAAGCTAACAACAAAATCATTCTAGCAATTTCTTCTTGGGGAGAGGGGTCTCATGATCCTTGATGAGTAGCCCTTCTGATGAGTAACCCTGGGCTCAGAAACGACAACTGCTAAACCAAGTAAACTGATGCGCTTCCAAACACTGCCCACTTTTTAACCCCGCCATATTCAACCTGTCTTGGTATGGGACACCCTGGAGACCCATACGCCAGGCCACCTGCCTCTGCCCGTTCTTGGATTGGAGAAAGGAAATAACATGGCCAGTGGAGATCCATGAAAATCAACCATGAACAGGTCATTGTTGTGTCTTGAACTTGAGAAACCATCCCAAAAACCAGAACTGTTTCACATCTTATCCCCATGGCTGACCCATGGAAGATTTATCCCAGCTGCCAGGGCAAACAATGACCAAGCCATATGGCACATATGAGCTCACCATGGTGCTGAAATATGTATATACCTATACATCTTGGGGTGATTTGGCTGGTAAATGTTAGTCATCTTCGAGGACTTTTCTGAGCATGGCATGATAAAGCCAGACCAAGCCACTGATTGATCTCTGGATCCCGAGACCAAGAGGTTTTTGCAATGCGAAACGCCCAAACAGGTCACAGTGTCTGCATGCATAGAACTTTTAGACAAGGAAGATCCGCAGGATGTAGAATACCTGGGAAGTTGACGATGATCCATCCATGGTGATGAGAAACCAACACTTACCTAGACCCTCCAAGTACCAATAAAAATGGTGTTTTAATACCTCTTGGAATTCGGTTGAATGGTCATGTACCCCATTCCATAGTGATAAAATGGGGGGCATGACCCCTGTCCGCATGTGGCGCTCTATAGAATGGGGTTCATGGGGTAAAATTTCACCCAAATCCCCTATAGAATGGGGTTCACAACCACCTCTGAATACCTCACCAAATGGCAGAACGAAGGATTTTCAGTGCCTTCTTCCCTTGCTCGGCGTGGTTGGGACCACCATTTTATAGTGATCCGAATATGTTTGAAATTGTTTTTGGTTTCAGAGGCCATGGTGTACCATTTNTTGCTCGGCGTGGTTGGGACCACCATTTTATAGTGATCCGAATATGTTTGAAATTGTTTTTGGTTTCAGAGGCCATGGTGTACCATTTCATGGACGGGGATTGGCTCTGCATCATTTTGTATTGGATCTTGCCTGGCTGTTAACGCTCTTCAAAAATCCCAAATCATCAAACACTATCGTTCAGCAAGGCAGAATAGAACTAATCTTGNCTCTTCAAAAATCCCAAATCATCAAACACTATCGTTCAGCAAGGCAGAATAGAACTAATCTTGCTAAACCAACATCTCTATAGAATGGCGGCTCATGACAATGTCCGAAATCGAAATTAAGCCTCTATAGAATGGTGGTGCATGACCGTGGCAACACACGTACCACCAAAACCCACTATAGAATGGTAGGTGTTTTGGAGGGTCAACGAGTACCATTCTGTAGAGAAATTTCCAAGGGGGATGTGTTTTACATAACTATTTCAATATGTTTTTCGATCCTTTGGAGTATTTGGAGGGTCTAGGTACACTCAAGATATCTCAAAATGGCCCATTTGTGTCAAGAAATGTACTCTATATATAGCTCAATGCCTGAGGTCGGACTTAGGTCTTCATGATTTTGATGGCGGCGCAACCGGACAGCCTCACTTGTCGATGATTCATCTACAGCACACAAGAAAGTTAGAAGCCGGGAAAGTATGGGCAAAACGTAGTCTATGCAATCCTGGAAATATGGTTTTATCTTTTTGCTTGCTACAATATATCTAAAAATAAAGATGCCGCTTGCTTTTTTTGTCAGATGAAACTACCACTCTGAGATGTCGCAGACGCACATGAATCCGAATTTGGGTATAAACAAAACAGTTGGAACGTTTGATCCTGCAGTGCCACAATGCAGGTCTTGCCTTTTCTTGTCTTCTTTTGGCCCTTTTTGCCACCATCTTTACATGGCTAGAATGTCTCCTTGCCTTAAAAAAAGTATGGATTCAGTACAAAAGACAAGTGTTCACCAATGCCTCATCAGATTTTCTTCAAACAACATAACCTGTTAGGCCCCAACAAAAATACCAATCACCAGGCAGTCTCCCAGCATCTTCCAGCGATGCGAACACGCCAAGATGCAGAGAGACAGTGTTATCATGACCTCCCAAGGCTAAAAGTTCGCTTTCCATCACCTGAATCGTCGATGCGGCTCACCACCAAACGCCATGGAAATCACAAACAATGTGAACGACTTATTTCTTCACCAGGAGAAAACCGATCCACGTTTGCTAGATTTGGTATCCCATTTCATGCCAGAATTTCCCTAGCAAGGCATCGATAAATTGGAGTATCCACCATTCTAAAACAAACCCACATCGATTATTCATTGGTTACGTGCATGAAATCATATCCCTATCTTTGATGACTAAATCGACAGCTTGAAGGGGATAATGTGGGTAAAACAATAATAAACCATCCCCCAAATGGGCAGTTTATTATTGTTTTACCCACATTAGTAGAATTAACCATCATGACCCCTGTTTGATAGGTACCACTCCCATTCTCTTGTAGCTTTACCCATTCACCGCCCATCTCCGCGACCAAGCTACCGCCACGGCCGACAACGGCATGGGCGAGATCCGAAAATTCCGCCGCGCCGCCGTAGAGGCCGAGGCATCGCTGGCCGTGGGAAGGGGACACACGCGGAGGCAACCATCCTCGCCCACGGCGTACCTGGGGGGTATGGAGATTACTTGGTGGTGCACCCGAGAGTTAGTATCTTTCATTCTAAGCTACTCACTAGCTGGGTGTATAACCATTCAAAAAAATGACATGGAATTCATGGAACCAACAAAAACATCAAGATTGAAACAAAAGGAATTGGAATGAATTGGATAGAACCAACTGAAGGGAATACAAAAACCGTGGTCGTGTCCACAAAAAGGGAGGGAAGAAACAGGAATACTGAGATGGAACACCAAACAAACATGGCTTGCAAGTATAGGTTAACCGGGATCCTCCGACTCCCACTCAAAGCATGTGTTTTCGTTGCTGTTTTCACCACTCCGAGCGTCAGATTCGACGAACAGCAAGAGATGCCCGTCATGCCGCCCGTGGCAAAGGAGGACACTGGACCTTGCGAAAAAAGACGCAAGTGGCCAGCACAATTCTGGGTAGCCCGGTTTTCTCCAACAAAAAATGTTTGGATAACTACTGACAAAGAGCTCAACAAAGTATCATGTAAAATCAAAATCCAATTGTTTCTCAGCATTGCTGTAAGTCCATCAGTTTTCGAACACACCCAAATATCGTTGGATTTGCTTGAGGGGCCACCTCAAAAAAAAGATATTCCCAGTAGATTCCTCAAACCATGGATTTCTCCAAATGGGGATGAATCAACGCGAAAAAAAACAAATTGGGGGATAAACTTCTATCAATCCCAGCTATTGAATGGGGTGACCAACGGGAGATTCCGGGGACTCCGTTGGTTTTTACTCAATATGACCATATGAGCAGTGTTCAAAACCCTGTGTCTTCCGTGTATACTCGCTGGCTTGCCGGATTTTCCACAATTGGATTGAGATAATCCCCAATATATTGGATAGCATAACCCCATGTAGCAATCAACCAACAGGGATTTTGAACACTGCTCATATGGCTTGCTACAGGGTGAGGCCCCTCAGATACTATAAGTTGGTTCTAAACCCATTAACTATAGTCATATCCCCCAAAAACCATAGTTAACCAAGTTATAAGTCAATTTCGCTATCATACATCAGCTATAATTAAATCTCATGAAATCCTCATTTTTGTTGCTTAAATCACTATTTTCCTATGGTTCCTTGCGGGCCTCGCCAACTTGGATCTTCACCTCCACTCCCCCCAGTGACCGCCCAGTGACGCGAGGACAAGCTCCGCAAGCCGCTGATCGTGCCGCGGCGCCCGGCGGACGCTGTCGAGCCGTTGCCGATCGCTGCGCCGCGTTTGGACGAAGAAACACCTGGGAGAAGCCGTTTCAATGCAACAGTCAATGGATTGGTTTAAGCGAAAATCTACAGGAAACCATGTTTTTTTTTACTATCAAATAGAGGGTGTTTTCCTGTATTTTTTTCCATTAAACCAATCCAATGAAACAGATCGGGATAAACTCGGGGATTCAATGGGATCGGGACTTCAATGGGATGGGAAGATCAAGACCTTGGAACTGGGACTGGGGATGGGTTTTAGACCAACTTGTTTTTTGACCAACAAACATTGGGAATTGAAAAGCTATGATTCTTGGTGTTCACCAGGCTACAACTCTTGATCCAAGCGTCCATCTGGCTGATGGCTACCTTTACACAAGTTAATTTGGGGGGGTTGAGTAAACATCAGTGGTTGGTGGCCGAGGCAAACAGTTCTAGTTACTTAGCGTTTCTTCTTATATGTATACATTATACAGTTATACAGTATACATACATATTCAGGGGTTGATCATCACATTCTACATATTCTATATGATGGAAGCAACTGGTAAAGACAATGTATTGAAACCACCTGCCAAACAAAAGACAGTAAAAACACCAGTAGCTGAAGCAAAACCTGAAGCTCTACTGGCTGGTCCCACATATCCTTCAGCTGAGCTGTTGCCATTCACCGGTGCCACGGCCACAGAGGCTTTCGCGTCCACGCTAAGGCCTTGCACAGCCTTGTACCAAGGCTCCGAATGCATGGCATCCTGCGAAATCGCACTGCGACCGCTTGTTGGCTACGGGGGTTGGGAAAAAACCTGCAAAAAATCATGGCTTCTACTCTCGGATATGTGCGTGGTTTGTCAGGAATCTTGCACAAAATAATGGTTCCTATTATATATATATATATATTATATTATATATATTATATTATATATATATATTATATTATATTTATATATTATATATATATTATATATTACATATCATATTATATATATATTATATTATATATATTATATATATTTTTTGTATACGTATATATATATATATATTATATTAATGTATATATATATATATATTAATGTTCCTATCCAATTCACCGGGATTTGGTGGGCGAGGCTCAAGGAACTCAACAATAGTGAGATGCTGTCTTCCTATACTAACCTTGAATGCCTGAAAAGAATCATCTGGAGAAATCATGGTTCATCTATATGATATATATATATATGATGATATATGCACATGTTTCCATCAACATCGCAAACACGACGCATGACATCAAACCAACCATTGACTGGTTTGCCAGCTTTGCGTTGAACAATGCGCATTTCTTACCACCGAAAGGATAGATGGTAACAAGATTCCATCAAAACATGCCTTTGCCTTTAACATCCTTTAACCAACCACTCAACAGGTGGTGTACTCAGTCAATGCCACCTCAATTCATATAGGTTTTGATTTCAGTGTTTGGTTCAAAGTTTGCACCCGTTGAAATATCATCCTAAAAATCACCCCTCCATGTTGTTGTTGATTACCGCCATCATACCATCTGTTACTCAAACTTAGAATCCATAAATTGCATCCATTTGCATCCATTCACAGTTCACAGACATACCCTCTGGTAAACAGCCACATTACTATAGAAAATCACCATTTTTTTTATGGGAAAATCCACTATTTCAATGGCCATGTTCAATAGCAAACTGTTAGTTTACCAGAGGGTATGTTACATTGTCCCATTGTCCCATTGGGAATTCGCTGCCAGGCCAGGTTTGACCATTTGAACAGACCCAGATTGCGTGGTTCATATCTAATCGCTATTCCCAAACTGGAAATCCACAATGTGAGGCCCCCGAACGATAGCTAAGTTGGTGCAAATAACTCCAATAACTATGGTTTATGATACGCAAATAACTATACTTCATGGGGTTTATAAACCAACTTATAACGTTCGGGGGCCTCACATTGCAGCCCATGTTGATGATGGTCCGATGTCCTGAGCATTGCATTGGCTTCCTTGGAACCACTTGTCTCAGAAACCAATAGATTTATCGGTTATAAATACCTATATTTCTTGTTTCAACTCCCACAACAATTTGTGTTTTGTTTCTTTCCATGCACCATTGAAAGAACAAAAACAAGCACAAAATAAACACTTAACAGATAGGGCCCAGATTATAAATTTGGTTCATGACCGATCTCCAACGTCATCCAACTGTAGATACATAGTATCCATCAACAATCCATCCGTTTTGCCTAGTTCTGAAATCATGATGCTGTCATGAATCAACCATTCATCCCCATTGGTGTTCGTCAAATCCCCATTGTGTTTTGGTTCACTCCTCACAGTTGCTTGGTTGAATACCAACTTTGTTTGGTGCAATCCCAATGTAAATCCATTTTGGCATCTCCACTAATTTTCATCTGTTAACCTATATAACTAGAAACCAACTTTCCTATCACACATCAACTATTAGTTCCATAATTGTTGGATAAATCACAATATCTGTTTGGTCAAAATCCAATTTTTAGCTTGGTCACATCTTGGTTAATATGGTAAACCCAAGAATAAACAATACCAGTGGTAACTATCATCCCCAAATGGTAGGTTTACTCAGTTGGGTTTACCACATTACCCTCTGGTAAACTAACATAGCCATGGAAAACCACCATTTTTCATAGGTAAATCACCATGAATCATCTATAAATGGACCATTTTCCATGGCTATGTTAAATAACCAAAGGGTAAGTCCCCATTTTTCTTGGTTGACAACCGCTTTCTTCACGATTTGTTTTTGGCCTCCTGAAGTTTGCTGGTGCTCCACTTGGGTGTTCGGAGGCGAGGAGGGTGTGCCTCGAAGAACAGCCTCAGTTGATGAGACGACCGGTTCGAACAGAAATAACTTTTGTTCATCGGTAACATCCAAAATATCACAATATATCAAGAATGTTGTCATTGTTTTTTTTTCTTGCAAAGGTGATTGTTCATACTCTAAATCTCCATAATATACATTAAGGTGATTTTTAATACTGTTAATCCCCATATGTGCCATGGTCAACAAATGGATTGTACATATAAATGCTCTGTCTACTCCAGGATGATTGTATATCCGTATCATACGCATATTCCTATATTGTTTATAAAGCAATATAGCAAACCATCATCGTTTTTTCCATTTTTTGGGTGGTATAAACATGTATAAACCATCAAAATATGAGTTGTTGATAGTTGTTGACCGTTGTGAATTTAAGTTGTTGATAGTTCTTAATCCCATATAGTCGTTGATAACTGCTGATTGATTTGATATTCTTAATCCCCATTTCAATTCTCCATAATATTCCGGTGAAAATTATTCATCCACAATGTCACATATTATCACCAAAATGGAACATTGAATACAACACTGGAACTAGGAGATTGACTTCTGGTAGTACCATCACCATGGATTCTCATGATTTCACCCATCCCACCAGCCCACAACTCGCCCAGCTGCTGCCGTGGCATCCGTCCGAACTCCTGCAGCTGGGTCTCCAGGACCTCCATTGGAAGACCGTAGGACTTCATGGCCTCCTGGAGCGCTTGGAGCCCGAAAGTTCCACGGAAAAAATGGTGGATTTATGGATTCTAAGGCTGGAAAAATGCTGGATCTATGGATGCCAAGGCTGGAAACATGCTGGATTTATATGGATTTATTATGATTTATTGGATTCTAACCGTAGAAAAATGAGATTTCACCCAGGGACAGTGTTGATTTAACCAGACGAACAAATCCAATTATTCTTGTACTTACGCATTCTATATAAGGGTTGTCTGAAAATGTGGTACAACCCCAATGACAAAATTGTGGGTCGTAGGTGACATAATGTTCAAACCTTTGCAGTCTGGGGGCCTGCGGGTAGCATTTTTTTTTGGGGGGGGACAAACCAATGTGCCTATGTTTTGCCTTTGAAACATGGATAGCGTCCCGATACTGACAATGTTGCCTACAACTGGTTGACGGTTGAGCCCTTGAAAACATCATTGGGGATCATCATCCCATTGCTATGGTTGACCCAGCTGAGTGTTCTTATTCCATCAATGTTGGATATGTTTCTTTCGGCTGTTCAAATGCACGTCAAAATAAGGCAAGTATCGCCTTGACTTTCCTGTCTGTTGTGAGACAAATTAAGACGATACAGTAGATTTTTTTTTGGCCGCTGGAATCCGCATTTGGCGGTATAATTATATATATACACACATCATACATACAAGTATGTATATATATATACATATATATATAATTATATATTACACGTCATTTCATATTGATATGTCATATTGCTAGTTGTAGATCCATACATATATAGAATATATAGACATACATATACAACACCATCCCATGAAACAGCATGAAAAGTCCCCCATTTCGTTGCTTTCTTCATCCCCCAGCGAGTCTCTCCTCGGGAGAGCTCACAGAGCCGGCGTAACAAACGGGATGGAAGACGTTGTCCGCCTTCACCTGGGCTGACCGTTTTTTGTTAATTCATGGGGATTTAGGGCGAAATTCTGGGAATTTGTGGATGATTTACGGGTATTATGGGGATTTATAAGGATGATTCTTGAGGATTACTATTACTATTATCATTATTTTTATTATCATTATTACTATTGACTATTGACTGTAAAAAATTGGGATGGTTTGGTAAATTAGCTGTGCTTTTTTTTTGGGGGGGAATTTGACTACCGCTCATCAGCAGCGTACAGCTATCCGAGTTAAATCTAGTTCAACCTTGAGCTATTCTTGTTTGGACTAGAATGATTAGAATTGATCATCAGAAATTGGGATGAATCATGAGTGAGGATCAAAACATGAAAAAAAACTATTTGCGGGATGATTTATGGGATGATGTATGGGATTTCTGATTATACATGGATGATTCATGTGGACTGCCTGCAATATAAGTGAACTGCATAATCCATCACCAATGCATATATAATTCAATTGAGCCAGCCCAGTATTTACCCAAAGGATATCGTAGAAACCAAAAACGGAACAAATCAACCAACCAAAACTGCAAATGTAACTGACAACATATGGTGTATACACAATTGGTAGGTCTGGAAAACCTAGCGGATTGGTGGTGTCAGGCCAACAAAAAGGGGGCACAGTCAGAATATACTGGGGATACATGTGTACGTACATATATATATATATATTATTATATATTATGTATAATTATGTAATTATATAGTTGATGTATTGTATCCAGCCAGCACATTCAAGAACCATGAAGATTTTGGGATACTAAGCTAGAGTACATGTACAATTACAGCTCCTTTCAAAGCATCCCTGACCCCCCAAGGATGCTCTCCAGAAAAGGCACCGCTGCTTCGCCGGATTGTTTGAAACCGAAGATGAGGTCGATCCAACTGGGCAACATCTGCGACACGTGCTCACTCTCCAACCTCAGGGCTGCATGTGAAATGTGCGTGTGGTATGAGGTGACGCATTTATTTTGATGATGGAGATTATATGGGAAAACATACATGCTTAGACGGGCCAATGCGGGCCATGGAGTTAGCTCAGCTAACTGGTTAATAACCCGAAACACAGCTGGGATTAATTAGGTATCTCATGGTTTATAAAAAGATGACAATCAATTAACTCCATGGCCAATCAAAATGGTGCATGTGAACTACAAGAAGGTCGTTTGATGTGGTTGTAAGCCACCTCAATGATGCCATGGGGGATCATCATCCATTTCCGGGAGAAACATGAAACAATGAAACCACCAACCGATCATCATGCCTTACCCTCTGGTAAACTAACAGTTTGCCATGGAAAATCACCACTTTTAATGGGAAAATCCACTATAAATGGCCATTTTCCATACTTATGTTAGTTTACCAGAGGGTAAAAAGAACTTCCAGAGCTAATTAAAGCTTCGAAATCTGAGTGAAACGTTGGAACCTATTGAATCCAGAGTTTATTGGAGACCTTAACCCTGATTGAGTAGCCAGTGCTTCAAGACTACTCTCAGCAAGCTCAAAATGATGTTCCCTCATGAGGAACCTCTATATCACTATATATTAACTTCGCAAAATAAATAGCGGATAATGTGGGAACATCGAGATCCATGTTGATGATCAATGTATAGCCATTTTCAACCTGCACTAGATTTATGCCTCGAAAGATATGAAAGATCGAAGCCCAGCAGCGCAGCTCGCAGTTTGCAAATGAAGTCCGTCACGCTGCTGGCCTTGGACATGTCGGATGGAGTGACCGTGACCTGATAAGGTGATGATAAGCCATAAAATTCAAAGCCAGCTATAAAGATTAACTAATCACTTAACATTACAATGGTGGTGCCCCAGTTCGGAATTGCGAAGTTGGTTTGTTTAGCATTCGGTTGAGTGTTGGGTTTGCAGGCTAGATATGTTTGTATATATATATATTTATGTAAATATTGAACCAAAATCCATGGGGCTTATAATGGCTTACATATATACTGTATAAGTACTGTAAACCAATTTACAACTGCGAGGCACAACCGTGTTGGTGACTTGTTGTGGCTGAACCAAACCCGTGGTTCAAAGCATTGGCCAACGGGTGTCGGAGCAGGTAGCAATGGCATGCATATACATTCAGAAACAAATTAAGAAAGATTGGCTAGTGGATATGATCACTGCAGACCAGAAAAGAACAACTTATGATACCAATCAACCACTTGAAGTCCACTTCCCCGGAAAAAGAACATACAGTATAAGTCCATAGATGTTTTGCTGAATGCAATGGAATTGAACATGCTACGTTCCCATAAATCCGCAAGCAACGCAAGGGCGGTGAAGGTATCTTGTACTGCACGGGAGCCAGCCAGAGCTACACGTCTTAGTTGGATGGGCATTCGGGGTATCATAATACCCTCTGGTGAACTAACATAACTATGGAAAATCACTATTTTTCATGGGAAGATCCACTACAAATGGCCATTTTCAACAGCAAACTGTTAGTTTACCAGAGGGTCAGCGGTTTAAAAACTCATGTTTACCTGGGGATATTCCAGTAATCGAACCTGGGGCACCCGGGATGTGGATCTCACCAACCACCCCAGGGTGGTTCCATTCATAGTTTCATAGAGGAATTCCTCGTTGGTTGACTCCCAATTGCTGGTAAATTCCCCAATTTTGATGGTTAAATCATCATTTTTTTCATGGTTCAATCTCCAGTTTTGATAGCTGAAATGGTAAATCCATTTAAATCCTATATATGTTAGTTCATGGTTAAATAAATCAGTTAAATCATGTTAAATCGCCAGTTTTGATGGTTAGTTAAAATCACCAGATTTTCATGATGAAAGTCCACCTGAATCACTGCATCACCTTGGTGTATCGACAGCCTCAACGGCCTTGCGTCCAAGGCGCCCAACGCGGAAGTTCCACATCGCCCAAGGGCCGTTCCGGCGTGACGATGTGGAGGGAATTCTCAAGCCTTGGGCGGAGAAAAATGTGGAACAAAACCCTAAGGAAAATGGTGATGTAAACCAAGAAAAATGTGGATTTCATGGGATTTATAGCTGATATAGCAAAGTTGTTTTTTTTTCACTAGATGAATTCTATAGGTTTTTGGTAGATGTAACATGATTTAATGAACTATTTAAAGGGGGTTTATAAACCAACACACAACGCTCGGGGGCCCCACATTGTAGCTGCTGGCTTGGTTTCCTTAATGGGGCGCCTAAACAAAGCCACTTCAAATGTGATTAGTTCGTAATCATTCCTAAAATTGGCATAAACTTGGCTACAGCAACTATAATTATTATATTGCATGCTTTCAAATGGAGCCTGACAGGCGGTACAAAAACATCGGTCAATCTATGAGAGTTGCAGGGACCCAAAAAATGTCGCTGTTTAGCCTTGACACCTGGGCTCGCCCCTAGAATCCTCTGGTTGGAATTCTCAAAAAACCCTGTAAAATCATCATTTTTGGGGTGCACCCCAGTGCCATTCCAGATACACCCAAACAAAAAACACACATCAGACCTGCCACCTGGTCCAAGTAATCAATGTAAACTACTCCAACCAACAAGACATCTCTTTCAACTCTTTCAATAAGTGTTGAACCAACAAACAAACAAGTTACCCAACCTTTAAAAACCGTTGATGCTTGGTTTTATTGTCTGGTTGAGAGATCATCAGATGGCTTCACCAACTTAGATTTGCGGATCCGGGGACCATCAAAGACAAATAAGCGCCCAAGTAGATTCCCCAGTCGATTCCCCAGTCCTTGTGCTCATTTTCAGCAAATCTACGTCATGAACCTGGATCGTGACCACTTTTCCCCAATCCAATTGGCTGTACTTCGAGTAATGTTCCTATGGTTCCTGCTGGTAATCATCATGGTGTCCTTAGACTCGATCAGCTTGCGTGATGTGAAGTAACCCCTTTCGGCCCCCCGGAAGTTCCCTTCAGTGAGCAAAGTGCGCCCTCAAAATGAATGTCAGAGATCAAAATTTGATCGCCATGGTATATATTGTACCTACTATAAGTTGGTTATTCCCTGCTATATCGTTGGTTAATGTTGGTTATATATCATATCCCATCACAATGGAACTTCCTTAGCAGCCGCATGTCTGCCATTAAATGGGTCTTCCAGTCTGCTTCCAAGCAGCCACTGCGCAGGCAACACAAAGAACTCTGGAATCAGTTCCATCAAGGATGTGGTACTCTCCTCAGGTCTCCACACGTTTCCAGAGAGCTGTGTTGCAAATAAAAGTCCAACCTTCTTTGAAATTCAATGTTAAATTGAAACGTATGATGTTGCCATGGAACATATTCAAAGATACTTCAGAGTGTCAGGCAATTCACAAACTTGGAGAACCATTCAAAACATGTCCGCCGCCATGTTCCACAAAGGGGCCTCCCAATTGAATCCAATCTTTTGCCATATAATTCTACATGCTAATTCTTGGTGAAACCACCATGTTTGCGGCTGAAATCCCAGCGTTTCATAATCCACATTTTTTCGGAAAAGGTACTTCATCTCAACTTCCAACCATCAGAAACCTCCATATGTTTCTCGCATGAATCCTACTTGTTCATATTTGTGCCATCGTTTTCCCAGTTTTTCATGGTATTTCATGACATTTTCTCCTCATTTCCCACATTTTTCCCACGGTTTTCCCACGGTTTTCCCACGGTTTTCCCCCGTGGAAACGTCGCGCCAGGCATCGTTCACGGAGCTCCAGGCCTCATGAACGCTGCGAAAGAGCCGCGCCCAGGCGTCGAAGTGCCCGTTGTGCAGACGGAGCATTCCTGGACAAAGCAATAATCGGACAGGACAATATGAGAACCTATATATAGATAATGGATATGGTCGGATTTTTCCTCATGATTTCTCTTTTTGTTTAATCTATGTTTGGCGGTTTAATATGTTTTCTTTTTTTTTAAGTTGGATATACGCATTTATATATACTATACATGTACGTAAGGAGAGAGAGAGAGAGACTGAGGTCTATATAATTGTATTTACAATATTTGAGACTACAATATTGTATAGATATAAGTAATAACCAATACGATGACCATCCAACATAAAAACATGTATCTATCATAGCACAATTATTTCAATAGGTGCTACACACAAGTAATAAGTCCCTTTTGCGGAACCATCTAACCAATCCCATGAATAACCAATCCCGTGAACAAACAACTACTTCTGGGTCCAATATGATTTAATGGTATGATGTTCCCCCACAAACAAAATGATCGTTGGGTCACTTATATCTTATATCAGTTTCGGTATGTGATATACCATATAGCGGCTATATACCATATATATATGCCATATATACCATATAGACAATATATACTATATATATATATACATCATATACCATATATATATATATATATACAAGTTACCAGTTGTTTTTGGTATAATGCCCTGCAGCCTCCCCAGAGTCCCAAACACGGATCTCTCTTGGTGCCACGGATCTTTCGGGCATTGATCGCAAGAGCCAGTAGATGACGTACCTGGCGGCTGAAATTCTGGAGACAGTTTCAGCTTCTGGTGGTATGTTGTTGGTAGTTATAGTATAACCCTCTGGTAATTAAACGTAGCTATTGAAAATGGCCATTTATAGTGGATTTTCCAATTAAAATTGGTGATTCCCCATAGTTATGTTAGTTTACCAGAGGGTACCCCATCTTTTGTTTTTTTGGTTTTCCCAAAATTTGACCTATACCAATATATCATATAGCATCCAACGTTATGGCCAGGAGCGCTGATGGGAAATTATGTCAGAATACCCCCACACTTCAAAGCGGGCGGCAGAAATCACAGCAACAGAGAAACATGACGTGGAATTTAGTAGTTATACCAAAATTCCTATCTAGTCATTTTTCTTGAAATTCCAGTGATCTGCAAAATCATAGGATCCCCCAGCTTCGGCAAAACAGCATGGGTCACGCTGGCGTGGAATAGTGGGTGCCATAAAGGAAGCGCTCCTGGTGGCAGAACATATTGTTTGGAGACTTGGTTCTGTTGGGAAATGTTGGGATCCTATTTTGATTTATTTTGTGATATCTTATGTTGGAGATCCTAGTCTTTTGATGATCAAAACCATGATTCTCATGTAAATGTGCACGTGAATCCTATTCTTCGATGTGTCAACATGGCAGCAAGTGCTGAAAGCACTTGTGAACCTACAGTAAATGGATCTCCACAAATTTTGGGATACGATGCAAAGAAATTGGGGTCTCACCAACCAGCCCATATTTGACCTTGTTAGCCCGGATGGTCCAAACACAATCTCCCTTTGTAGCTTGCCACCACACAATTTCCAGCATAGTTGCTTACCTGGGTGAGCTCTTGACATTTGCTGGTTGTGATTCCCTATGTTTGCTCATTAAATTTCCCATTAAAGCAGCATCTTGACCCACCATATTCAATGATAGCGTGGTTGTACGTTGAGTAGGCACTATAGATAATTATCCCTTGTCTGCCGTGTTTCCCGAGAGAAGTGGTTTGCTAAGGTATGCCCGAGTGGCTCGTGCCACGATCTTTTATACCATCCGCTACTCAAACGTGGCAATGAACAAATCCACCATTTACAGATGTTTTCAGAGCTATATATAAACCTCGATTCACAAGAGATTTCCTAGCCATATCCAGCCATCCATGTTTGATGACACCCCAGGCAATTAAGTTTGTATTTTGTTCATCACCATCGCGCGCGGCCCATACTGTTGCCAGTTGCTCATCCGTAGCATCAGTTTGCGGATACCCCCCGAATTACGAATGGGAGAATGACGATCCAACTATGGGGTATTACATACCAACATTTTTTTTGGGAAACAACATCAACAATGACTCAGTGACCCTCCAGCAAACATAGATGTGGAAAACCACCATGTGTAGATCATTTTGTCATGGTTTTCCCATGAGTTTTTCGAATCTATGTACTTGTTGACCCCAGGGCAACCCTTGACCAATATTGAACCGTTTTTCCTGTTGTGTGGCTGTTAACTCCCCCTGAATTGACACTAAAAAATCCCGATCTTCTCCCAGCTTACCAGGCAGGGATATGGGTCAATCGTCCATCTTGTTGGCTTAAGCAAGCCCTAAGTATCCACCAGGACCCCACTAGTTGCAATCGTATTTACTACCATATGTTATTACATCTAAAACATACTATTATTTCCTATAATAAAAGATACTATTAAATACCATCATATACTATTCATTTGAGCCGTGTTGAAAAGGTCTTGTTCTTCTGAAGGCGCTAAGAGAATGCTTCCGCGGCAGCTTACGCGCTGCTTACGCACCCGCAGTTTTGGCTTACGCGCAGGAATAGCTTACGCTGATGCTTACGCGGGCTTACGCGCACCAGGGTTTTGCTTACGCGAGGTCCTTATTGCCACCCTCTGACTAAAAATGAATAAGGAGGTTTCGACGTGGCTCATGTTGGTTTTATGTAGATCCCATTGCAATCGCACACATATCCCCCAAAAAAAATACACCTACAATAACCTGACTCATCCCATCGTCCCACAGTATTCTAGTGATGCAATTGCGGTACTACTGGTGAAATACTCGTTATTTGTAATCCTGTCATTCAAATCCATGTTTTTTCATGTTTTATCATAGTCATCCCTTAATCATCCATTATTATCCTACTATCATCCTATATCAGTCCACATTCTACGATAAATATTACTCTGCCTGTGCCTTCGAAAACCCAGATTGTCATCAAACAGCGTTGGGCAACTCAGCTGCTTCCGTTGAGCCCTTCCATTGGGCAACATCGATTATATATATATATAATATGTTCTATATAATTTATTATTATCATATCATATCGACAGCAGCCATGAAGCATGGAAAACTATTGCTTTTTGCCACTTCCAAGCCTAAAATGGATCGCACATAGAGCACCAAGCGATTGGACTTGAACTGGATGATGCAGCTCTTCGGCAAGATCTTGAAAACTGAGGCCAAGGCAGCCTTTTGCCCTCCATGCTTTGTGGCACAGAAACCAGGATGTATGGTATGGCACCCCAGGCCAGGCACAGGTGTGGCCATGATTTCTTTAGTCAGGGAACACCCCGGGCGGAGATTGTCAGTTTCAATGCTGAAAAACCTTCAACAAAACTCATCTGTGTTGAAGGATTTTTTCCTTGGGGCGTTTTGCTGTTCAAAATCTTTGGACAGCGAACATGGGCCCGCTGAGGGATCCCAATGGGCCCCCACTGGACCTCCAATCGACCCCCAAAGGGTGCAGGAGGATGTGGCGAAGTGTCCTCAATATGTGAAAACAAACATGTTTTTCACAAGCTGAAAAAACATATATTCCTCTCTAGACCTGATAGAAGCACTGCCATTGCGACCACCCAAAAAGCCACACCTCGTAGGGGGGTGTGAGTTGGTTAAATCGCCGCGTTAATTTGCGAAGTCTACCTCGTACCCATGACAATATTGACTGGATCCCACATGAATCTGGGTAAATTGTAAGAATTCACAAACCTAAAAATCAGGCCATTTGATGTCATTTGGGGATTATTTTTTCCGCATTTGGCCACAATCTAACCATCATTCCAGCTAGGTCGTCATAATCATCCATGATTTTGTTGTCCAATTATGATCCCATATCATCCTCCATCCATATCTCCGTGGGTCCTGGCCCTCCGGCATCCCCGCCATGCGCTCGCGGAAGTAGTTCAGCCGCTTCTCCGACAGGGCACCCACGGGCTTTGACAAATCGCGAAAGCTGCGGGGGTCCTGCAGAGGGGTCCTGGATCCTGCATGTTTTTCTTGCTTCGACCTATTTTTGCCACAGCAAAATGGTTGAAAACAAGAACCGTGTTGAAGTAACCACTAAAAATGAGACATGTAATTTAAGCAGGAAAATCAGCAAACAATGCTTAATTTGACCAACAAGAAATTGGATTTAAGCAACAAACATCTGGTATGGATTAGTACTCTAGCCGCGAAGATTGTGGAAAACTGTTTAACAACCAAAAACAACGCAAATTGCCTGTTGATCAGCGAAACAATGGGACAGTACAACCAAGGTTGAGGTTTAACCAACAAACACATAGTTCAAGCATCACAGAGTTATTGAGATTTGCCAACAAACATGGGGTTCTAACATGTTCCAACTAACCAAAGACTGGATTTGTGACTAAGCAGTGGCAACTTTTTGCCGCGTAGCCTTGGAGCTTTGCCATCGAAGGTCCCATTGAGTTCGATGATTTGCCTGAGGGTACCATCCACTATGGTCCTTTACCTCTTAGTCAGTAAGTCACATCCGTTGCTGGAATTATAACCCCATTCATAACCATGTATTTAGGGCTTTCATCCCCATTTTCAGATGGTTTTCCTATAGTTTTCCTATGTTTTCCCATACTTTCCCAGGTATTTCAGGTTTTAACTGCAGATGGGTGTCCAACGATTCATGACGACCCAGATCCCGCAGATCTGGGGCCGTTCCGGTTCTCCTCCAAATTGAGATAGGGACTGTTGTAGTCTGCAATAACCCATGGGAAGACTGGGTACTGAGAGAAGTCATTCCTGAAAACATGGAGCACATGTCGAAGTTTTGTGGGATTCATTTGCCAGATTTAAGCTGCTCAAACAATAGGACAAAGATCAAACAAACTCGTCATTTTTTGGGTTAAACAACACAATTTTATTGATGTGGTAAACCCAACAATAAGAAAAGCTACTAATTTGGGGATGGTTGAATTCCCACCATGGTCAGGTTGGTGATGGTTTATGGCATTGGGCTGTTGCACATTTTATAGTGCTTTCTGGCAACCTAGTCTGACTGGGATTCCCACAAATTATAGAATATGAATAGGGTGAATCATGTACAAATCAAATGGATACACATGAGTGACCTTCTCTTGCTGTGTTTAAATGATCGAAGGGATCCAACGGCCATCTCATTCTTCAGAGAAAACATGTCAATGTGCATAATGGAGGCTGCACCAGGAGATATTGACGAAACATAATATCCAAAGACTTTGAAAGGACCATGACCCCAGTTTTTGAAAAGGACTGTGTTTGAGCTATGTCTTTTGCATAGGCATCCCAACCAGTGGCTCCTGAACATACACTTAATTACATTGTCCTCCAATTATAACATATTATAACTAACATATGGGGGTTTCCTAAAATAGGGGTACCCCCAAATCATCCATTTTCATAGGATTTTCCATTATAAACCATCCATTTTGGGGTACAGTACCTCCATTTTAGGAAACCTCCATATTAACAAAGTCATGGAAAACCCACCAGTGATCATTTTCCGGCTTCCCGGCGTCCCAGTTTTCCCATGAATCGAGGACCCTCGACCGGCCTGGAGCGACCCGCGGCGCAATTCAGAAAATCCAAGTAGTGGAAATTGGAACACGCGCCAGATTGCCACAAGGCTGTCCTCGGGGTCAATCAATCCGCATCATGCCTTGGAATATTTTTGCGACATCCCATAATATCTCTTTTCAGAAAAAAAACTATGGAAGAACATACAATATCTTATCAGTTTTTGGGGTACTAGTAATCCATCTAGCATATTTTCGAAATCGGATGGGGTGGACGAAGCCAGTCATCCTTATGCCATGCCATAAACCGAGCCCAGTAGTGATAACTAGGGTCATAAATGTCATAAACATCAAGTTTATAACTCCAATAACTATGGTTTATGATACTTATAACTATACTTAATGGGGTTTATAAACCAACTTATAACTAGGGGGCCTCACATTGTAGATATACCCAATGACACCCCTGAAGAATGGTTTTCTATTGGCTTCACCTCATGGTGGGCTCTTTAGGACCGAGGAAGCATTCTTCGGGGAACAACAAGGGGGAAGCTAAACAGGAAAAATGAGAAGTGATGGGAACATGTACATAGATCAAAAACGCTGGGTATGTGTATATATGTATACATTGTATCAACGTATTCATGTTTCTATCTGTTTTCTCTATATATTAGATGAAATTCAATCAAAGGATATTTTTCAAAAAAATGAACATGTTCAGAACCATTACATAACTTGTGCATATACTTTTTGCTTTATTTTGCACTTTCAATAGATTCAGGACCATTATTAGATGAAAAGAAATCAATATAAACATGTAAAAAAAAACACAAAACATAATTTTGGCCGGACGGGCCTGGACAGCTCAAATCTTGATTCATCATGTTGACAGGATGAATTTCCGATAGCTGCTATACTTTTAAGCATCATCAGCAAATAAAACGATCATCGCAAAAAAAAAACTGCTGTTAATATAGATGGTGTCCTTCAATTCAGTTTTTCTCGGACATTCTAAAGGCAGCTGGGCAGAACGCACTCCATTGAAATGAACCAGTTCTTTCCTTCTTGGAAGTCAGCCACATTGTGTGCACCAGCCGCCCAACTGTCATGGTCGTAATCCCGCCTCTTTTGGCAAATGGGCTCACGGCCAAAGAACTCCATCTGGTATTATAGAGGCTCATTTTTTATGCTTTGGCCTGGCGCTGCAGGATGTGCCCAACACCACGTGTTGTCTTTCAACTCCAGTCTGATGCCTTACAAATCGACCAAAACTCGCGTGTCAACTGCCAAACATGTGTTCCAACATCAGTGAGCAGCAGTCGGGCTGAAGCGCTTCCGGGAATTTCAAAACATATGCTTGCAGCATCAGGATAGAGTCACTAACCCGTCGCCAAACTCTCTGAGCGAACTCCAGCTCCTGACAGCGTGATTATTTTGTTGAATCTATTAAAATTGCATGCATTTCTTTTTCGTCATAGATTCAAAAACCACTCATATGTCGATTTCAGTCCAATTTGAAGTCATACCCCCCTGCAATGCCAATTTCGTGAAATTATGGTGACTTAATTCCGAATTGTAGAATCATTAATTCTATAAAACAGTTCTTGCTCTGGAAAAAGGGATGCATTGGAATATATAGTATGAAGTACAAATAAATCAAAACTAAGCAGCTAAAGACTTATTCGTTTACATGTTACAGTATCCAAGATAGGTCGTAACAAGTCACACAAGACATGATCAGCCTGAACAAAAGCTCACGATTGCGCACAAAAAAAGAGATTAAACTTACGGGTCAACATGAGAGTTCCGTTGGGAACCACCGCTATTGGTTATGGTCTTATCTATATCAGGTACCCAAGTTTGCCTTGCAGCTTCTGATCTTGTTATTCTGTTTGGCTGTTCAGTTTGGTAAACCCTGGGTTTGCCAAAAAATGAACGTCGGACTCGCACAACCACGTTTATCCACTAATATCCACTATGCCGGAACCAACTATCCACTCATAATATCTTATGATCATATAGTAAGCATTTTTGGTATCCCTTTCCAACTATTGGCGCGTCCAACTCTTCATCCAGTCACCCAACCGAACTTCACGCGCCCCGGACGAGGCTCATCTTCCGCACATTTTGCAGAATGCCTTCAGCATCATCCAGTAAGGACCTCCGTGGAAAAAACATGGAGAAACCTCAAGGGGTTCCTCTCTGATCGATGGGAAAACCCATAGAAAAAGACAACCAAAAAAACATAACAAAAAAACAACAGGGGTTGACAATTGTTGACACATAATGTTTAGATTGACAATTGAAAGGAAAAACATGCTGTTGTTGACGGCTAAAAAAAATATGGTAGTAACGAACCATGTTTTTGGCTTAGGAAGAACTACAATTAATCCACCTTACCAGTTTACTTTTGTATACCAAATCTCTTTCATGGCTGATGATCATCGAGAATATCGAGACCATTGGAGACCTTGCCCAAAGAAATGGTCTCTGAGCCCGGCCCTACATTCTCCATTTACCAGAGACGATGATTCGTTTACGAAAGCGCTGAGCGCACGCAAGAAATCCAGTCTGCTTGGCCATCCCCAAACATTGCCAGTGTTTGATCGGAGAAACCCTGTTTTTTCACCAGAAAAAAAAACATCATGTTTGATAGATATTCTTGATATTTTGGGTGGTGAACATTGGTGAACCTACTGCCAGCTATGAGAGACAATGCCCCACAATCCAACCATCATTCCAGTATATTTCAATGACGGAAAACGATATGAGCTCATGATCAAATTCAGCCAGATATATGTATACATCAATTAATTTCTACCATTTTCCCATCAAAACCTCCATTTTGTGCGGGGATCTTCCGACCTTTGCGCTTTCCGAATCCATCCTTCGCCGAACCCTCTGCCTTGAAGAACTGGGGCTGGCAACTTTGGCCACACGCTGCTCTTGTAGCAGTTCTTCCACCTGGTCACACTGATGATGCGCCTCCGAGCAGTGGATGGTCCCAGTGATGTGTGGTTTATAGCCCTTCAGTATCTAGATGTCTACCATACACCCTACTTAACTTAGTTGCATCTAGTTACAAACCGGAAAAAAAAGTTTGGGCACCACCTGGAAGACAAGGTGGAGTTATTTAACCAGTCAAAATGGAGATTCAGCATGATTTAGCCAACCAAGGGATTGATTCAAATGAACACCACCAGTAAATCATTGAGTATTCACCTCAACATATTGAGATCGCCAGTATGTTTTGCCTTCAACCGATTCTGGAACATAAGCTTCAAAAAGTGGAGATCAAGCAGTGAAACAATATACTAGATGGATGTACTCATAGCATGAAAATTCCTCCATGACTTTTTCCAAAACATTGATCTGTAGATGAACTAGATTCTACCAGGGCTTATATAATCTTATATATACATATATATATATATACGAATACTAATAATCATAAAGTCAACTACTGTATATACATGAACCAAAGTTCATTAGGGGGATGCCGTTGCAGTCGAGGGATAAAAACATCTTGGGCCTTCGGATGGTGAAAACTACTAGACGGTCCGAACGTCTGGCCCCTCAAATCTCAGCAGGATGCTGGAGTTACAGTTGTATCACATGTTTCTACGACCAAATATACCCTCTGGTAAATTAAAAGTTTGCTGTGGACAACTCCATCATTTCTCTTAGGTACATCGCCCTAAGTCATCCTATGAACGGGTGATGTTCCGTAGCTATGTTGAAGAACAAGAGGGTACATAAAAGGATGAGAGGGCAAACTCCGCCATCAGAGTCACTACAACGATGAAGATGTTTAT
This sequence comes from Symbiodinium sp. clade C Y103, assembly GCA_003297045.1. Classification (NCBI taxonomy): domain Eukaryota; class Dinophyceae; order Suessiales; family Symbiodiniaceae; genus Cladocopium; species Cladocopium sp. clade C. Next base: position 378,675 of record BGPT01000081.1, read on the forward strand.
ATATATATACACAGTGTATCTATGTATATTACGTACATACATACGTACATACATACACAAACGAGGTCCCATCATGTGCATCATTGCCCCTAAGCCTCATGGACAATCAAACGGTCGGAAATCAAACGACTGATATTTTTCGCTGGGATGGTTTCCAGTTCCCACACAATTTTTTGTTTGGATCGGGAACAGAAGGAACTATCAGTACCTGGAAACAACCTCGCATGCATTCTTAACCTAATGATTCTAAATTCTAATCGCTTGTTGCCACATATTTCTACAGATTGTGGCACCTTCTATACGGTTTTTTCTACATTTTAGATCAATTTTGGGGATCCCATTCCATCCATTGATTCATCATCATTTTGCCTAGTAAAATATGACCATGTTTGTTTGTTTGTCTGTCTGTCTATCTGTTTGTTTGTGTGTGTGTGTGTCCAAATTGCACCTCGAAGCAAAGGTAGAGACAGCCCCCGTGGACCGTGATGATTTCCAATGCTTTGGCCTGAGCCATGTCAACGTGCCATCATGGAAGTGCCCTGCTAGAATAGCCAAGTTCTTTGCGACCCGTTTTTTTCACCTCGTGGATGGGGATGGAAACAAAGTTTCATGTTTGCAGCTACTGATATTTGAAAAAACATGCTCCCACATCGTGCTCCTTGCTTTTTTGAAAAAAAAACATGTGACATGTGTTTTACCGCATCTTTCAAGACACACCATTCTTGCAAACGTTGCCGCACACCCACTTTGGTCAACCATCATACCACGTAATGTTTAGCCGAATCATGCTTCTACTCCACATCAAATCTGGATGAAATTCCTCCCCGATAGATCCAAGTACATTTTGAGAATTTGGAACATAGTTGGGGGTTTCCTAAAATGTGGGTACCCCAAAATGGATGGTTTACGATGGGAAATCCTCTCAAAATGAATGACTTAGGGGTTACCCCCTATGTTAGTTTTAGGAAACCTTCATTTAATGAGGTCAAGTACTCTTGGAGGTATCTTGATTCACAGGGTTTAATGGAAGGCTACAAACACTTGAATCCACCAGACGCGAGGCCGACTCATCTAGGTTTGTGAACATATATAAACTTACATTTCTTTAAATTAAACATTGCAAATGTATAATATCAATCAATCAATCAATAAATCAATCAATCAATCAATCAACGAATCAATCAATCAACGAATCAATGGTTCGATCTAAATTCAAATCTAAATATATAATATTTCATATTATCTATATGTGTGTTTATATGCAATTATTGTATATAGTTTGATAACCAGGATGTCCTAACGGGTGTCCATTAGGCACCCCTTAAGGGGGGTAACCATTAGGCACCCCTTAATTTTTGAGGTCCCAAACTAACAGATAATGGGGTATTCGTAAGTATTCGTTCATTTTTTCATGATTTCACCACGTTTGCATCTAGGTGTGGCTTTTCTCCAAGCAATGCAAGGAGTCTTGTTGACAACATGGAAGCACTGCGCCAAGAGGTTTCTTTTTTGGAAGTGAAGGCGATTGATATGATGTTGTCCTCCAATCCGACCTTTTTTGTCCTGATTCGACTTTTTTCTCTTGTGTCTTATGTGCTTCTGCCTTTTTTTCTGGGGGCGGAAATCACAAAAAAAGTGCGTGTCAATGCGTGTCATTTGCGTGTCGTGTCGGTCGGTAGGGGGTGCCTATTAGGCACCCCTTAGCAAAACGGGTGCCTAATAGGCGCCCCTTAGAAACGTGTCGGGTGCTTTTGGGACACCACCTATGCGTGTCATTTCGTGTCGATTTTGACCTGTTTTGAAAACCTGACAAAATTCTATCTTAAGACATCCTGCATACAATGGCATCTCACAACTTACTTTTGGAGACTTGGGAAAAAGAAATGCTTTTGGCCTTGTCAACACACAAAAATATGACATTCGATTTAAAAAAAACATGTCCTGGGGAAACAGAAAGCAAATGTTTTCGGTAAAGCCTTAATTTCCTGCGGGACCATTGTCAAAAAGATTCCTTGGATTTGGGATTGGAAGTCATGTTTTTCTGGTGTGCTATCTCCTTGAACGCTAAGGGGTGTCTAATAGGCACCCCTTAAGAATCTCAACTTTCGGGATGCCATTAGGCACCCCTTTGAACGTGCTGGAATGTTTGATCTTTGTTTGTAAATATCCTGAACAACCCCCACACCATGGTTTTGTCAATTCCTCATCCGAAAAACATCGCCACACCAGGCCCCAAAATCCCCGCCTGCACGCCATAGACACGCCGAAAGACATGGAGCACGTCGGTCAAGGGCACCTTTCAGCCAGGATTCACCATGGGATTCACAAAGATTCTCACATATTTTGAGATGGTCAAGAGTCAAAACACCATGAAAACACCAACAAAAAATGAATGATATTCAATCCATGGGTGGATTTGCGGGAAAATGTAAAGCAAAATATTTATTTTGAAAGAAATCTGTGTTCAATTTGCCTGATCTCTGGCTGCACCAACTTCGACTAGAAAGTGCACAATGTCGAGGTGGCCATTGAAAGCTGCAGGGCACAAGAGCATTTTACGTTTTACCACTGTTATCTGCTGGACCTTGGGCTGCACCAACTTCGACTAGAAAGCGCACAATGTCGAGGTGGCCCTTTCCAGCTGCAAACAACAAGGGCGTTGTACCATCGTTATCTGCTTGATCTTTGGCTGCACCAACTTCCACTAGAAAACGCACAATGTCGAGGTGGCCATTGAAAGCTGCAAANCAACAAGGGCGTTGTACCATCGTTATCTGCTTGATCTTTGGCTGCACCAACTTCCACTAGAAAACGCACAATGTCGAGGTGGCCATTGAAAGCTGCAAACAACAAGGGCGTTCTACCACTGTTATCTGCTTGATCTTTGGCTGCACCAACTTCGACTAGAAAGCGCACAATGTCGAGGTGGCCCTTTCCAGCTGCAGCCAACAAGGGCGTTGTACCATCNCACCAACTTCGACTAAAACGCGCACAATGTCGAGGTGGCCCATTCCAGCTGCAGCCAACAAGGGCGTTGTACCATCGTTATCTGCTTGATCTTTGGCTGCACCAACTTCGACTAGAAAGCGCACAATGTCGAGGTGGCCCTTTCCAGCTGCAGCCAACAAGGGCGTTGTACCATC
>BGPT01000081.1:381829-528168 GCA_003297045.1 Symbiodinium sp. clade C Y103
CGACTAGAAAGCGCACAATGTCGAGGTGGCCCTTTCCAGCTGCAGCCAACAAGGGCGTTGTACCATCGTTATCTGCTTGATCTTTGGCTGTACCAACTTCGACTAAAAAGCGCACAATGTCGAGATGGCCATGGAAAGCTGCAAACAACAAGGGCGTTGTACCATTGTTATCTGCTTGATCTTTGGCTGCACCAACTTCGACTAAAACGCGCACAATGTCGAGGTGGCCCATTCCAGCTGCAGCCAACAAGGGCGTTGTACCATCGTTANCGACTAGAAAGCGCACAATGTCGAGGTGGCCCTTTCCAGCTGCAGCCAACAAGGGCGTTGTACCATCGTTATCTGCTTGATCTTTGGCTGTACCAACTTGGACTAGAAAGCGCACAATGTCGAGGTGGCCATTTGCAGCTGCAGCCAACAAGGGCGTTGTACCATTGTTGTCTGCTTGATCTTTGGCTGCACCAGCTTCGACTAGAAAGCGCACAATGTCGAGGTGGCCATTGGAAGCTGCAAACAGCAAGGGCGTTCTACCACCGTTATCTGCTTGATCTTTGGCTGCACCAACTTGGACTAGAAAGCGCACAATGTCGAGATGGCCATGGAAAGCTGCAAACAACAAGGGCGTTCTACCACTGTTGTCTGCTTGATCTTTGGCTGCACCAACTTCGACTAAAACGCGCACAATGTCGAGGTGGCCCATTCCAGCTGCAGCCAACAAGGGCGTTGTACCATCGTTANCACCAACTTCGACTAAAACGCGCACAATGTCGAGGTGGCCCATTCCAGCTGCAGCCAACAAGGGCGTTGTACCATCGTTATCTGCTTGATCTTTGGCTGTACCAACTTGGACTAGAAAGCGCACAATGTCGAGATGGCCATGGAAAGCTGCAAACAACAAGGGCGTTCTACCACTGTTATCTGCTTGATCTTTGGCTGCACCAACTTCGACTAAGAAGTGGACGGCAGCTAGGTGGTTGTGGCAAGTTGCAGCGATCATTGGTGTTCGCCCTTCGGCAAACTCAGGCTCGTCTGTCTTTGCCCCTGCCTCCAGTAACAGTTCCATCAGTTCAACATGTCCCTGCTCTGCAGCGTGAAACAAAGGCATCTTGCCATCTTTGTTTGCCTCATTGGGATTTCGTGGTTCTTGCAGCAACTGTTCAAGAGCAACTAAGTTGTTGTCGTTAGATGCTAAAATAATTTTCTGTGTTTCTTCATCATCAGGCGGCCAGAATTCCAATACCACCAACTGGATCTTGTGTGGAGCTGGATCTAGAATTTCATCATCCCGGATCTCCCGCGAACCATCTTCCACAAAGAATCTTTGCTTGAACCTGGAAATGCCAACCTTGGCTGCCAAGGCTTTTTTCACCGCCTTGGCTGTTTTGCCTTGCAGTTCATCTTCAAGGACTGTGAGCCTCTCGCCTGATGTTAGGAAACACACCTCCATCGCTGCGAGACCCAAGGTGAAGTCGTGTCTATATGTACATAGAACACATGGTATACATAGCGTGATTTCATATTCTAGTTCCAAAAGACGTCATAGATCGTGTGTCAAATATACTGTTAATAGTTGTCTCTCATGAATCTAAGAAATACTGTATCGCATGATATGTATAGTTGTGTATATATATATATAATAGACATAAGACTGAATACAGTACTAGTATACGATAAGCATCATGGATGAAACATGGCTAAACAATGTCAGAACGGACATGCCAAAACTGTATATCTGCACACAAAACCTTCACAATGACAATCAATGCTACACACCGTTACACACCCCATTGTGATTCTTCAACGTTTCCAGTCTGGACAGTCTTCAACTGCTGCAGATGCTACAGGCGTTCATTCCACAAGAACAAATGTCGCTTTGATATGGCTGGGTAATATGTACAGATTCAGACTTTGGGTCTGGCTAAACATACGGCATCGTGATATTTAATGATCTCTGAAGTAAGAATCAAGGGCTGGTTGGTGACTGGGGTAGAACCCACTCCAAAATGAATATTGTCTGGTAATTACACAACAGGTTTTGCTAAGGAACATTTGGTTTCTTGCCTCCAAATGTCTACGGTCTGAACATTGCTTTGCGATGTCCCTGGAATTGGGTACTGTAACTGGGTTGCAGAATTTACTCTAAAATGTCCCATGAATTCTGGGATAACAACAAACTTGGTGTTTTAACTATGGGTGCTTAAAGGATTTTGATTCTGATGATTTCCCAAGTGGTTCATACCAAGTTCAACACCAACATGTGGATTTGAGAGAATGTAATCAACAAACATGGGGATGAACCGAGAAGGGTTAGCCAAGCATGATGAGCATGCCGCACGAAGTCATTCTCCAACCACCAGTGCGATTTCTAGTGATTCTTCTGGATTTACAAGATGCAAAAACCTGTATGCATGGCGTTCAATCACCATTCCAGCAGCCTCTGACTCAGAGAGACCGTGGCTGTGTTGAATTTCGTGGGCGAGTTATACACCCAAACCATCCCAAACCATCCCGAACCGGTGATTCCATGGGAAACCATGAGGCTTTCATTCGACTTAGGGATCTCAAAAAACTCAGAAAACTCGCGGCCCCCCAAGAGGCCGAAAAAGATGGATGGCTTTTGGTACCTGGTACCTAGGGAAAAAAACAAATGATTTGATGATGGATTTTGTTCCGATCCTAAACATATACTATATTTATCATTCAATATTATTCTTATTTCATATTTGTCCAAGATTCTCATGAAATTTCGTTGGATCACACACAAAAAACCTCGACCCCTGGACACATCTGAAGTCTTGCCCGGCACCTGCTTCACTGGTTCCGACGAGAAGTTGGGATGCGGCTGGAAGTAGATGGCTTCGTTGGAGAGCTGCAACAAGCCCCTGACAAAATTCACCAACAGCGCGGTTGATGATTGGTGAAAGAAGGGGATTCTACTAACCTACGTAATGGGGAATATCAGAATCCATTTAGGTCATTGAGGATTAAGCCATCAGCCAACAAGGGACCTAAGGGACAACAGGGTTTTGAACACTGACTCCATGCCTGGAGCTTGAATCAAAGAGAATGATTGAATGGACTGGTATCTGGAAGTTAGGCTATGGCATGGCCACACACTTTGGGTTTCTTGAAATTGGGAAGCCCTCAATTCATGCACAAAATCCAAACTAAAACCGACCATCTCGCGGAATTCGCGGTTAAAAAAGTAACTACCCAGCATTTCCAAGACTGTTACCCCACAAAAGACATCCTTACTGCTCAAACTTGGATGTAGCAGTTTGCAGTAAGTGGTTCCATGACCTTAGAGAGAACAGGAGTCCATCCAAAGAACCCAGCGATGGAGCGAGAATCCGGGCTTGGACATGGTTGACTGTCAACCCTGGATGAATAAATCCTGACTATTGATCAATGATGAGTGGCGGTTACCCCTCTAGTAATGAGAGGTCATACTAAATTAATCTAAACTACTAGTAACATTGGGTACCACTTTACTTCCCCCATAGATGGTTCTAGATAGAGGAGCTTTGGCCCCGCAGACATCCCCGCCATTCCCCAATTGACCTCACTTCCAGCAAGGGTTCCACCTGCACGTTGACGAGAACTCATCAGCAAAAACTGTGCTCTCTACCCTCTGGTTATTGAACATAGCCATGGAAAACCACCATCTTCAATAGGTACCACATATAAATTATCAAAGGGCCATGTTTCATGGCTATGTTAAATAACCACAGAGTATTGTATATTTGCATGCAATGTATCAGCAAAGTGAATTTGCCAAAAACAGAAACTCCGAGAACAAACCTTCCACCAGCACAAATAGGGGATGCAAGGGGAAACAGAGATTCGACCAGCAAGCTGGAGAATCACGTTTTTAATCTTCAATCGCAGGGTTGAGTCAAGCAACAGTTGACTCGCAAACATCTTTTTCAGAAGGAAATACTCACTTGGTATTTTGAGAGTTTGCTATCTGCTATGGAAAATCACGTTCGAGAAAAAGGTATCATCGGACCAAATGGGCCATGGTGCATCGCTATCTTATCATTATCAAACTATCCACCATTAAGATTACCCTCTGGTAAACTAACATAGCTATGGAAAATCACCATTTTTTTATGGGAAAATCCACTATAAATGGCCATTTTCAATAGCTATGTTAGTTTACCAGAGGGTATCCACCATCTATCGATAATGTTTCCCACTAAAGGCTCTATCATGTTTGATCGCCAAATGGCAAAAACGGTGAGCCCTCCGAGATAGCTAACGTCGGTTTATAGCTAGGTTTTCACTATGTTTTATGGTAGATATACCCTGTGGTTATTTAACATAGCCATGGAAAATGGCTGATGTTGGATGATTTTCCCATTAAAACCTCCATTTATACGTGATTTTCCATGGCTCTGTTAAATAACCAGAGGGTAGCTATAGTTAATGTGGTTTATAAGATTTTATAAGCCAACTTATAACATCTTATAACACCTCATAACTAGGGCCCCCGCATTGTATATATATCCGCAGAATGTTTGTTTCATGTGTCTTGCGGATGTTTTCCAGTTCCTGCATACTCTTAGATGGAGATTTTATGAAACAAAAGCTAGGGCGTGTTGCCAGGTTGGTGGGGGGTTAAACCCAACCTGATAAAGGATTAAGATGGAGTCAATGTCAACCAGGGATAATGATCCTCAAGATGACGAAGCATTTCTACCCGAAAAACGCAGCTCAGCTCTGCTGCAGAAAAAAATCTATCCCCAGTTTTTGAAATCCCCAATGTTTGTTGGCAATATCAATGTTTCTTATGAGAACGAAACTGATCAGCATGGTTGGGTTTGTTTGTAGGAGTTTAAGGCCCGGGAGACACCGATTTTTGGCTATCCAATGACTTGAACCCATACAACGGAAAATCCAAGGAAAACATGACCTTCATGATTCATGATGCCTAAAGTGGCCCAAATCTGTGTTGCAGCCAAAAAATGAACCTATCCATGTGATTCCATGTGAACCAAACAGTTTGATTCGTGAAATCGGAGCTACGACTCTTGTCATTGGCTGGCTACATTCTCAATTGAAACCACAAATCATGTGTGAGTAATGTTAAAACCGGGATTACTAAACCCTTGGTTCATAAAGAATTTTCTGATTTATTGATACAGCGGTAACAATTCTGATAGTACTATCTCACTCTTTTGCGACCACCCAATTAATAAACTTGCTGTTTAATGAATGTAAATCCCTGGTTTATCAATGGGCAATTGGTTGATTCATAAGGGAGTACATGGGGCTAACAATTTGGATAGCGGCAATGTATTTACATTATCACTTTTCTGGGAGCCCCCATTGACAACTAAAGTAAGTGTTACAGTATCAATATATACAATTGATGAGTAACTAATCTTAACATTAGTAGCCATTAGGCAAAATAGTTGATGTGTAACAAGTTTGATAGCATCAATATTCAGGTGCTTACTAATCTCGATTCACATTTCCCTTTAACTCTCGAACATCCCAAACGCAACGAGGTCGAGCCTGACGCACCCACAAGCCACCCGGAAGCAAGGCAGTTTCCTGGGTCAGGGGCTTGAGCATCCCAGGATACTGGGCCGTTTGGATCCGTTTGGGCGCCAGTAAGCATGGGAAGTACAACCACCAAAAAAGAATGCACATGTTCAGCATCTGAAAGCAACAAGAATCGCGCTTGAACCAACTTGGATAGATCAAGATCAATTTGGTCAGAATTCAAGACCGGCAAATCCACAACGACATGTGTCTGGAATTAAGCCATCAGTCTTGACTATTTGACTCGTGGCGAAATAAACAGGCGTCACAGTGGCCATGTTGAAACACACCAAATCCCCCATGGACAAACTGTGGGCACATCCCAACGGTGAATCCACCGCAGGGACATCTCCGCCTGGTAGCAGCAAATTGCTGGCATCTCCATGGAGATTTTGCGAGCGAGCTTATACGCCCCCGAGCAAAATCCACATCTCCAAAGACGATGCTGAACAAAACAACCGGGCATTCAGATCGATTCTCGGGGTTCTCTAATCTTAGCTATCAGTATATACCCTCTGGTAAACTAACATAGCTATGGAAAATGGCCATAGAAATAGTGGATTTTCCCATCAAAGATGGTGATTTCCCATAGTTATGTTAGTTTCCAGAAATGGAGGTATCCCAAAATGGATTGTTTATAATGGAAAATCCATCTATAGATGATTTAGGGGTGCCCCCATTTTAGGAAACCACTATGAGAATAGATTATATATGAGTTCTTACCATTTTCAGTGGGTATCCCTTCCAAACAATGGAGATACCGATACCATTCTCTTAGATCAGACCCCGAGCCTCAGGAGAGACCCTCAGCATCCCTCAGCAATTACACGGTTTCAAGGGAAGGCCCAAAACAGGGCCAAAAAGAAAGCCATCTATGTAACACTTGTGTAATTTACAGCAAGAGCAAGAGTTACATAGACAGTCTTTTTTGCAAAGATATTTCGAATTTATTATATAAGTATATGGATGTAATCAGCTTAAAAAAAGCAATTTGTGGCTCGCGGTTCTTCCATGTGTCTGTTAAATGATATCGAGGTTAAACTGATGAGAAAACTTCAGCCGAATCAATTGATTCACCATGTTCAAATGAACATTGCCAAAACGTTCACTAGCCCTCATGTCAGACACACCCAACGCTATTTGTAGATTGGTTTATGCAGCCATATGCAGCCCATTGACCAGATTGATACATTGATATATGTAACACAAACATCCATAAACCAGAGTCATGCTACTGATAATCAGCCTTCTGGGCCAAAGTCCAAGTATCTCTGTGTCCCAAACGGCTCACATCAAAACGCACATCGGCCGTGACCTACAGCCGCGATGCCAAGGTGAAACTCTGAAGCTAAGATAGCTGGGAATAGGACATAGGAATATGATAACTTTGCAGGCAATATTATGATAGGTGCCTTTGTGGCGCAGTTGCAGCTGGACTTCTACCCCTTTAGTTTGATTTAGTTTGCTGGTTGAACTCACACGTTGCCTTCTTAAATCCCCTTCTTTGCTGCTTCAACCTCTGCTTTGGCTTTCAAAACCTCTAGTGTTTGGTTTCTGAATTAGCCACCCCTTTCAACGCAGTTCCCTGGTAGAAAAACAACTTGTTTGCTACTGATTCGTACCCCAAAGTCAACTATGAACAGTGCTATTTTGGGAGGTACCCCATTTTCAGACAAAGCCAATATGGTTTTTTCCCCCCGCAGTTGTAAGGGGAGTTCCATCCAGTGCCGAATTAGGTCACGAACTCAACCCCCAAGCACCACACCGCACCACCCGACCTCCGACAGGATTTGACGCACTTCTTGCTGGCCATCACTGAAGCTCATGGACGCCGCGTGACGCAGGCGCTGAGCCAACCTGATTTGGGGTTGACCAAACAATGACATCCCAAGACATCCCAAGACCCTGGGGTTGTGGGTTGTGAAATTTTGGATTTGACTGGCAAAAAATGATCATAACTTCGTTCAATGATGACATTTTCCAGTGGGATTGAATGGACCTTCAACCAGCAGGATGATGAAACCAAAGGGCTAGTTGAAATGATACCTCGGGAAGGCATTTCTGGGACTCAAACGCTGACACCGATGAACCAATATAAATTTAGTATCCCCAAAGCAAGATAGAAAAGTAAACACGACATTAATATCGAATAGTGGTACATTACTTTTCTATCTTTTGGGGGTTACATTATATCTCTGGTAAACTAACATAACTATGGGAAATCACCATTTTTTTATGAGAAAATCCCCTATAAATGGCCATTTTCAATAGCTAACCGTTAAATTACCAGAGGGTATATCTCTGGTTGGCAATTGCGGATGGGATGAACCCCCATCCAAACAAGCGAGTTTTTTGCGTCACCATGGGCTCCCCAAGCTTTTGACTCACGCCTATTTTAACATCACAAAGAGACTAGTACCGTCAACTGGATTCACCATCCCAAATTAGATGGCCCAATAGATACAGTAATATGAACAAAAATGATTGACAATACCAATCAGGTCTTAATCCACAACCAACTACAGAGCTCGAGGTTGCCAACTTTCGACATTGGGACCATAATTGATGGATCACTCCTCCGAAGTATGATGCGGTTGGTATTCTGCTGGATCCTGCTGGGAATTCACATGGCAATGGAAAATCGGTGAACATCGGGCAAAGTTTCCAGTAAAATCTGGAAAGTCACCAAATTTCACCCCCCTCTTGGTGAAACATGTCAAACCATTCCACCGCAGTGAAGTCCCGGTAGCCTCACTTCTTCTATCAACCCCCCCAACATGCCTTCCAGCTGGCTGACCCACCCTCATGCGTCAAGGAAACTGTTGATATTCTGCAGCATTGGCATAGTGAACATGGAAGCTGGGTTTGAACTTACCTCAGCCGGAAATGGGCTTCCAGGTCCAGCGGCTGAAAACTTGTAGGTCGAAGTCAGATCAAAACAGGTCGTTTTGAATGATGCTTCGCCACAGAATCCAAACATCAGGTGCATCAACACTTTATGAGTCATCAGATCAAACCACGTATAAGAAACTCCTGGTGGTTGGGTATGGAACTCCATTTGATGAACATCTAGATCATCGATTATTTTATATCTGGTTTGATTTTTGGCGCAATGAGCATGCGAACTGGTGTGATGGACAATGCAGGCCCCCTTTGGATCCACAACCTCTCCCACCAGCGAGTGTCTGGAAATACTGACCGTTGCAATCATAGATGCGCTTTGGCCCCCCGATTCCCAATGATTTGGCTGCCCCCAATCTCATGAATATTCAAGATTCTTCACTGATCAACCCCCGACCATCTCCTACCTTTGCCTCTCACCAAGTGGCTCTTGAGGATTGAAAAAGGCGCCACAATCCGCGTCTCTGTTCCTCCGGTCTTCGTTGCCACCTCTGCAAGTTTTGGATGTGGCCAGTTGGAAGCCGTGAATTTGATGGTGAAACAGAATAGAACTGGGCCAATAGAACTGCGTACTAATGATTCATATATTTTAGTAGTGAGTATTATATGGATCCGGGGTGGGCAAATAATTTGGGATTCAACCTTTGCCATAAATCTACCATGACTGGGGATGGTTTACACAAACCATTAGTTACAGTACCCCATACAACAGATTATTTCGGGGATGGTTTATGAAATTGGGACCAAACCCTTCATCCACCGGAAACCAAGCTCACGTATACCCATGGATCCTGAAATACCTCCCGCGAAGGTACAACTTAAACCCCCAACATGTGCACAATTTTTGTCGTGAAAAATCTCCTTATGTACTCAAAAGCAAGCTGGATCCACTGGGTAATCAGTATGTATGACCTACAAGGTGGTGGCCCCCAGTGAAATTCTTGGTTTACAACCCACAGGTAGTTTGACACATCTACCATAAATCTACCATAAATCCAATGGTTGAGCTATGTTCACCAGCTTGGCTATCATAGATCAACCATAAATCCCATGCAACCCCATTGTTCTTGGTGAAGTCACCATTTTCCTATGGTTTCATTTTCTGGGCCCTACCATGACCATCAATCACTGGATTGGTTGAAGGGAAAATTTACAGGAAACCTCTATATTTGATGGGAAAATCCATGGTTTCCTGTAAATTTTCCCATTAACCAATCCAATGAAACAAACGTATCAATTGATGCAATCCGTCATGGACCAGACCTGGACGAAATGTTCGCACTCGATGCAGAAGCCGCTGGTCTCCCCTTCGATCTTCTGCATATGGCCTCTGCTTCCATCGAATGGCTTCAGCCATTTTACAGTGGGCTCAGCATTTTTCTCGGTTCTGCCAAAAAAGGTATGAAACACCGAACTCAACACAATCTCAACACCAGAACTTAGCACGCAAACAGTCACAAACATGGAGAAAATTCAGATATCTTGTAGCTGAGATTGCTGATTCGTGGTTTCAGCCATTTCAACCATCTCAACCAAACTTGAGACTCGGGTGAAGCAATTGCAAGTGCTCATGGCGGTCACCGCGTCGTGACTTGTGAAATGGGTGATGGTGGGTATGCCATGTTTGATGTCAATCTGCTTCACAATACCAGTAGCTCCTGATAGGGCAGTGGATGCAAGTACTATATTGGATTCATGCCCAAATGAATAATTCATGTCTAGTCCTAGATATCCTCAAAAATATTAAAGCTGATTCAGACCAACCATCCCAAATATGTTCATTGCAAACGATATAAAAGTTGGATGAAAGTAGCTATCCAATCCGTTTTACCCAATCATATATCAGCTCTATCATCCACATCGAATCGGCCACGGCATGCCGAGGGGCGATAGGGAAATTTGATGATCGAGGCCGCCACGTCCTCCGGTTGAAAGATCAGCGACCTCACTGCGGTGACCGCAGCGGGATTTCACCATCTTTGGACTTGATGGGATTTAGCCTCTGGGTAAAATATGTTGGTTTAACCATCCATAAATGGGGATTTCATGGGATTTATTGGGATATACCTACCCTCTGGTAAACTAACGGTTAGCTATTGAACATGGCCATACACATATTGGATCTCTCCATTTAAATTTGGGATTTTCCAGTTCGCAAACTGTTCGGAAAAACGAGAGGGTATGGAAAATGAGTTGACCAACAGATGGAAAATATAGAGTTGATCTATGATAGCGAAGTTGAACTAGCTAGGTGACTAGACATTTGGAACAAGTCAATGGGGAACAGTATAAGTTTGTCTGAAAGTAGGCTACGCCATAATTTTGATGAATACCCTCTGGTAAACTAACATAACCATGGAAAATCACCATTCTTAATGGGAAAATCAAGGATAAATAGCCATTTTCAATAGCTACGTAACAAATTACCAGGGCAATCATCATCTTTCCAGCCAAAAATGGCCGTTTTGAGGTCCCATTTTAGGACAGACCAAGACCTTTCATCAGGGGACTTCTAACTTAGTGGTGAATAAGCCTGCTTTGTGAGTCTCCTCAGTCGGGCTATTCGATTTATAAGTGGCTTATAATAACATTTCATGGTTATGCAGCACTTGCGATTCCTGGGATGATTTGCCACATGTTCCCTTAATTGTCCCGTATTTTCCCATCGTTTCCCATACTTTAGTCCGGGGATGTCTCAGCGGGGCTGATTTCCAGAGGGTACCCATCCCTGCCAAGACGCTTGGAGCAGATCCGCAGTCGACCCTTACTCTCGGCCACCTGGTTGCGGCGCGTCAAAGCCATGGTCACCGCCACGTCTGCGATGTAGTCCTCACCTGAAGATCGCGTTGTCATGGAATTCAAAAGGGATTCATGGGGTACCCATGGTTAAGAATGGCTTAGTAATGGTGAACAAGCGTAAATAATGGTGAAGAATGCTTTATGATGGGTTATTTCATGGGATATTCAATGGAAGATCCTCTCAAAATCAAACGTGGCAATGGACATCCCCTAGAGTTTTTTGTCTTTTAATAATGGCAATGACAATTCTGAAAATGGGAATATGATGATAATCCATTGGAATTGGGAGTGCCCCAGTCTCAAACAAACCCATCTAGTAGGTGGGATGATACCTTCTAATAATATCACAGTCTCATCCATGGATAGTGCATATACGACAAACAAAAACATTCTCAAACAAAAAAACATCAAATTACTACAGCTTGATATATGATGATGTGTAATTCACTGTATCGTACTAAGTAACGGGGCTGGGGCTGTAATGGGCTCATAAAGGCTTGTAGATTGGGTGATACGGGGTGCCTATGGCCTTGCCATGCCTCCGGGATACCGATAAACGGCATCACCACAGATGTTAGGCATTGCTGGGGAGCTTATAAATAGCCGCATACATACCCTACAGAAATTTGAGAGTTTGACGACTGGAAGCCATGGACCATTTAGTATACTTTGATGATCTTTTACATATGATCTGTTAATGGTGATTTTCCATGGCGAACTGTTGAAATTACCAGAAGGAATACGTGTCATAGATTGTTATAGCAATGATCCTGAATAGCAGACTTGAAAAACACTGCGAGATTCCCACCATCTGCAGTAGTGCAATTTCCGAATTTATGCACTCACTCCTGGCGCCAAGTCATCTGCTGCCAAAGCTTTCCGTGGTAACGGTCGTGGTAACTGTCGGACCAAGAATGCCAAAGGAGAGAAGTAAATCACTCTCCCTGAGCTCATCTGCATGTTGTATGGCACGGTGCTGTGGAATCCCCAATCTGACGAGGGGTATCCCTGAGGGGCCTCCCACACCTGGCGGCGCACATACTCCCAGTTCGGAACTTCTGTCCAAGAATTGACCAACCAGCCACTGGGGCCTCAATCTCCATAGCTTGCTGATTCTCTCCATCTCGGTGGCTTCAATCTTCCTGACCTCCTTTCTGTTGGTCAAAAGTCCATATTAGTTCTTTACCATTTACCCACCTCCTGTAAATGTCAATTTTTGGTGGAACAAGATTGCGTGTTTCCTCTTAGTTGAGATTTTTTTTTTGCAAATGGGGCACGCCAAAATCTAGTGGTTAGTTGGTTCATCATCATTTTTCAGAGTATAATGGCGGCAACAAGGGTGTAGCAGAGTTTGGAACATGTCAGTTTTTTTGGGACTTTGAGCATCACCTGAACAAGTATCTGTTGAAGATGAATACGGTACCCCTTTCTTGTTGGGTGATGTGAAAAGAATAGAACATTTACCAACCCCTGTGTAAACCCCCTATTTTCAGGTAGAAAACCCATGTCCAGTGGTTCATGTCCAGTGCTTCACCAGGTACCTTCCTCCATGATGAGCAGGTTGAACCTCCGATCGACCTTGGATGGAGTTGCATCCCAAAGAACAAACAATCAAAAAAAACGGAGACTTGCTGTCTTGAATATGATCAGGTGGATATTCAACTAAAAAACATAAAACAAAAACACATATCTGTGAATATCCACCTGATCATGAGTAAACAAAAGCTCATTCTTTATCTCTTAATGAACCAACAGCTCATCAAGGCTCGTCAAAAACACACACGTCATGCCCAGAACGGTTGGCTGCGACCAAGCGACGCGAAACGACATGGCGCCCAGGGTTTGGGGATCTCAGGGGTTTCCTAAGCCATGGGGGTTCCCAAAGTGGAGGGTTTCTAACGGAAAATTCACTTCCTCCAAAAAATGGATGATTTGGGGGTATCCCCATTTTTTGGAAACCACCATATAATGTGCTGAATGTGTGCCTCTGAGAAGCACTTTACACTTTGGCGTATCCATTGATTTCGTTGGCGTATCACACGTTGTGTGTTGAACCGCAGAACCACACTTTGCTCGGTACCAAATGTTGATCCATCCATGCTCGTATATGGGTTTGTCTGAAAATAGGGTATATCCCCAATGGATTAGCCACTTAATGGGGATAATGATTATTAACCAATGGATTTAGAGGTACCCCATTTTCAGACAAACCCATATAATGACCAACCAACATGGAAAAAAAAGCAGCACTAGCCGAGCCATGAGCCAATGGCTCGTTGATGTCTATTTCATGTCGACCCAAAATATGGGGGATGGCTCAAAAAAACCTGTGACTTCCCCATATCTTGGGGGAGTGGATGAACATCCCTCACTGCAAGCGATTTTTGGACCTTTTGGCATGGTAGCCACCTCCTAACTGTGCCAACCATTCGACTTGGAGCCACAGAAGCTGCAAGTTAAACCTCAATCTAATAAAACTAGGATGGAGTTACACTTCAAGTATGCATATTATGCATATAAAGTACACACATATACATCATATATGTATATACACATATTATTATACATACAAATATAGGCAAGTTACAAATCATAAATGCGGGTTAAACATGTAGGCACCTATACCAGCGCCACGGATGATCTGGGTATAGGCAAAGACAAATTTGATGAACATATCAACGTGTGCTGGGAATATGTTTATCAAACCACCAAGCAAGTCACATGGCGATTCATGGCGAGGAAGCAGGTTGTAGCCTTCATAAGAAGGATACTAAACTGACTGACTGACTGACTTACTGACTGGATTGTTTTTCCCAAGCTGCAAGAGGATTGTGCCCATGTTGATAGTTTCAAACCACCTTTTGAGTGTACCCCAGCACCCATCATATCACCTTCTCCAGCCTCTTGCTTGACTGCATCTATTGCTTTAAGATCGGAAACGATTCTGCCAAATTTTGAGGCTTTGACCCAGATGAAAAAACCTATCACAGTGTAGGGCAAGAAAGTTCCCTAAGATTGGTGATATCTGTCTTACATATTCTATAGCAAAACCCAGAAAGATGCAGAAAAGCTAATCTTCACTTCTTTAGTGGGGATTTACATTGTTTAGTCTTTTGGGGACTGACTTTATACTATGTGACAGTATTGTCTTGATCTTGATGTTGTCAACAACCGATTCAAAGGTCCTTGGACCCAGGTGGGCCTTTCCATGTTGGAATTAGAATGATGCTCACATAGATGTTGATGGGAGTAGACATTGTCATGAATTGAAGTAGCACAGCTATTGATTTTTCTTGGAATAAAGATGGAACAATTTGAAAAATACTCCCTAACCATCTGGCCCTGCTTGGTTAAAGCATTTAGCCACAAGGGAGCCGCGTTCACAACCATCTGTCATTCGTGCGATTGTACTGGTTTATGAAAAGGCATTCCCGCAATCGATGATGATACTACCCAATATATTTGGTAGTATGACCCTCTATCTAATCATCAACCAGCTCTCATTCATCAACTATATCCCCTATCGTGTTTGAGGCTTAAAACTTCCTAGCAGTGTTGGTTATAAACCTCCATCAATCTCCGAAAGAAACTTAAACATATCAACGGACGTAGGTGTCCTGCAGCCAGTAGATCCCTAGATTTCTTGATACTAAAAACATCTGAAAAAAAACACTGTTCCTGAAGGGTTCAAAGTCACTATAAATGATGGTTCACCGCTTCACCCCCTATTAAACCATATTGAAGCCCATATTTTTCATGCTTCAATCCCTGCCTCCAGGTGAGGATTCTTGCTGGACCTCGGACGGTTGCCGGGGTAAACACCATGGCATTTCACTGTGGCATTCGAGATATAGAGAAAAGATATAGATAAAAGATATAGATATGAAGGCAATGTAGTAGTTCATGTCTTTGATGACAATTCTCTTCAGAACTCATTTTGTGTGTTTCATGGTACTGTTCACTGGGTAGCAATTCCTTGAAACAAGTTCAATTCAAGGAAGGGCCGGAATTGCGAGTGAACGTGGCTGCGGTTTCTTCCATCTTGTTGAATACGTTGATGATCCCCAAAATGCGTTTGCAGATTTCATAGGATCCTACATGATCCTACTGAATCCCCCCAACATATCCGCCAACCAGTGGGCTTTCAGAGCCTTTCTAAGCCTTTGGATTAACAACCTGCAAGGATCCTGCACTACACATCCCTGCGGCGACTGAAAGCAGTTTCATCCTTTCCATCTTTGTTCGTTAAAAAGAGCCACGTCAGTCAAAACATTTTGTATACATATACATATATATTATATGTGTAATTGTATGTAATTTTGGAGAATGTGCATGTATGTTTTCATGTATTATAAACAGTAAATGTATATATATATACAGTATATATATAACAGATACTTCTACATTGCCATTTTGAGGCCAGGACTCCAATGGGAAAATCAGCTTCCGACCGTTCCGTTGTGCTCTCATCCGTGTGAAACTTTCAAGGGGTGGTCACTATTTTGAGCAATTCGTGTTGGTTGAAAATCCTCATGTTGGAAATTCTGGAGATGTCACATCTTTTTCGGTTGGCTTCCCATTTATCTGATTTGTTTGTCCTCCCCGTTCTTGCTGATGTGCTCCAAATTCCTCGGATCAGTTCATCATTTTGCTAAATCCTCATCATTCAAACTGCGCGCCAGTAATTACTAGAAAAACAATTGTATTGTTTGTGTATATTCCCTCTTTGGCTTAGTTTTACAATGCACATGTGTTGTTCGCAGCCTACACACCGAGTGCTTCATTCTTTCTGGTGTTATCTTAAGTTTTTGATGGGCGGTTGTTGGTCCAATCCACAGTGATGTGTTGCTCATTATGCTGTACTCGTTAAAAGAATGGCTGCCGTTTCACCTTTCAAGAAATCAAACAATTTTTGTTGACCCACACTATTCCCCAATGTTTGCCCAATACCATCAACCCGTACTGCGGCCTTATTAAACCCTATATTGGGGAATATAGTTGGGAACCTCAGGAGTTATACCGAATTGATTCGAAAGAACATGTTCAACAAGGTTTACTGCCATCATTACGTCATTACTCCATAAAAATGGTTCTTTGGTATCATGGTTTGTTCCATGTTCTTCCAAACTTTCCAGTGGCCCCATCAAACAGCCAAGGTCATCACAGCGAAGCCGGCTGGCTGGCTGACGTTTCCTGGCTTCATCGGTGGTTAGTAACATGGAATAATCATGTAAGAACACCCAAGGTAGATTCATGGAATATATAGATATATACATCATATTGTATCATTGTATGTCCCTATTGCTTATAAGACCACTTTTATACCAACTGGGATGCATATCCAAGCAAGGAGTTGTGAACCCCCATCTTCTTACATATGTATGTATATATATATATATACAAATACATCATATATATATATATAAATATGTGTATATATATATATATGTACTTATATATATATATATACATATATATATATATATACATGCATATGATATATATATATATGATGTATTGTGTATATATGTATATATATATATATATGTATGTGGGGGCTTGCATACCATTGAGGTACCCTTAGATTGCTATGACATCAGATCTGGTACTCGAACCTGGCATTGGAAAATCTCCAGTTTCACTACATCTGGTAAATTAACATAGACCCTGGCAGATAGGAATTGGAAGATTAGTTTCCTCTAAAAATAGCTATTCTCAGGGTCTATGTTAATATACCAGAGGGGATAAGATGGAGGCTTATTAAAACAAGCTTTGGGGAGATCTCCAAAAGATAAATAGTCAATAGCAATAGAATTGATTGAACATAGTACGAGTAATAACTATCCTTTTACTCAATTCCAAAAAATCAGGATCTTCAGTTAATCCAGGACAATTCAATATGAAAACGATATGGGCGGAGTTCCACAAATTGGGGATTTCCCTAATAGCTGGTTGGTTTGATTTCATGCTAAAAATCCGTGAAAAATCAGCGGCTCTCGCTGAAAATCAGCCAGGAACCATGGATCAGCTCAGATTGACGATGGCCACATATGGGATTCAACCAGAATTTATTGTTCGACGTTTGGAAGAAACAAAACACTTTCAATCATCGATGAACGGTAAGATGTCAATCCGTTTTTCTTTTTTCCTCTGATTTTTTGATTCCCTTGAACCAATCACCAGCAATTTAGACATGTGGACACATTCCCGAGCCCAACGAGCCGCCTGATACCCCGCGCTTGACCTTGACAGTGAGCCAACGGTCTGAGTTGGGCAAGGGTTTTTAATGTTGGTTTAACCATCCACAAACGGGGATTTAATGGGATTTATTGGGATATATATATATATATATGATATACCCTCTGGTAATTTGTTGCAGTTTGCTATTGAAAATTGCCCATTGATAGTGGATTTACCGATAAAAATTGTGATTTTCCATAGTTATGTTAGTTTACCAGAGGCATAAGATTCAAGGGAAATAGCTGGAGCATCTCTAAAGTTATACGACTCTAGAACATGTGTGCTGGAAGATGTGGGTTGCAGATGAGATGACATGGCCATGTTTGGGTCGCATCGCAAATTTGATCGGGTAAGACAAGCTTTCCTCACAGTTCCCACATCGCCGTGATGTTCTGAAGGTCCATCACCAAGGAACTTGTGAATCAAACAGGTGGACAGATATTTTAATATTCGGAGAATGTCACCAAAACAGGATGTAAAAGGATCTAAACAGCAATGAGCGTGAAAACAGAACACCACGACAAATGTGATTCTTGGCCTAAACCCAGGTCTCAGCAACGACAACGATCAAATATAAATTAATGCGTTTTCCTGCGAGACAATGGAGGAATGAAACCTAGACCGGGAAAGGTTGGATCTCGAAAAAAAAGTCGAAGGGGTCCACGCATCTCCCAGCCATCAGCTGTGTCTCCCTACGCAGTGGCCGGCTCTGCTACCTGCGGTGGTTCATCGGTGAAATCGCTGGTCAGGGTCAACACCATCCAATGCTTAGGAGAAACACCCAAAGATCCCCAAAGATATGTCCATGGGGGAAAATGATAACCAACCAATATGGATTTTTTGTGACCATGGTGTGAATTATTTTTGGGTGCCCGCTTCTCAGACAAATCCAGGGTGACCTTCCCAGTGTGACGAACTCTGCCAGTTCGTAGTAAGTTTCATTAATGTCCACAAATAGACTATTATATATATATAATATATAATTATACATATGTATATTATATGGTCGATATCTACCAGTACTACCACTAATCATTTACCAGTACATTTCACCATTGGGTTTGATATCGATCCATCATTAGTGACAGCCAAGCTTACACTGGGCTGTCCGCGACCACGTACGTAGTCAACAGGATCAACAGGACTAGTCAATACTTTGTTCTTCATGATTTATACCCATTCATATCCCATGAAATCCCTTTCAGTCCTAAAGAGAAACCTTTCTGTGTTTTGCTGCTCAAATTTCTTAATCCATATGGAGGTTTCCATTATCATAGGATTTTCCATTCTAAACCATCCATTTCGGAGGTACCTACATTTCAGGAAATCCCCATATTCTTTGATGGTTCAAACAACCGTCACCCACCTATCCCCAGCTACGTTGACCCTGCCACCCGGTGTGTTTTTCCGGTTTCCGCCTCGTGGCCAGAGGGTGCCTGCGACAATCAGCGCACATAGTCAGTGCACGCGTATTGTATGTGGGATACGTCATGTGGATTGCACAGAGGATATACGAATTTGGTGGGGATACAATATATGATTTTGAATCAACATAGAGAAATTATTCCAAAATGCAATGGTTTATCATCATTTTACCCGTTGAAATAGCGATCTAATATGATTTACTGGGTATACGCCATTCTCCGACACAAACATCCACACCTGGAGCATATGGGATTATTTATCATGTTTTCTTGGAACACAAAAACAGGAAAACTATGGCTATATATGTAGACAGATGGTTTGATTTTCCGGCACATGTAGGCATTTCCTTCAAAATGTCAAAATGTTTCATCAACCACTGCCATACAAGTAACAAACATAATCAACATTAGCAAATTGATGGGAATCGTAGCTCGTTAACCGAAGAAAATCTCGGACACAAAAAATGCAAAAGTTAATGAGAAACATCATACCAGAGATGGACAATGAACACCTCGAAACTACCAAACAAATCCATGTGATCCAGTAATGATGTATTGAAACTATAGGGACGTGTACCCTCCAGTAAACTACATAACCATTGAAAATGGTCCATTTATAGATGATTTACCTTTGAAAATGGTAATTTTCAATATGTTAATTTACAAGACGGTACGAGGTGATACCTCTCTGTTGTAAATTTGCTTATAAACCTTTTGAATATATCCACCATAAATCCATCTAACCTTACCTATAAACCAACTTAGCGATCATGAATCCACTATAATTTCGTGTTGTTCTTGGTTAAATCACCAATTTTGGTGGGATAAAACGCCTTCGTACAACATTGCTGCCCGCAAGCATGTGCCAGGTGAGGTCCCCGTGTCAATGTGCCTGGTCAAATCCCAACGTGCTTCTGCTGTTTGCCAAACTGAACGTTTATTCTTAGCTGGTAGTAATATCTATGTCTTTTGAATGATTTCAACCTTTTCTTGGTTAAATAATGCTGGTTCAAATCAGTTGGACCCCTATTTTGATTATGGGTCAAACTGCGGACAAAACACATATTATTGATGCATGCTAAACCTGATCAAAATTGGCCTGGACCAGAACTTTTTTATGCGTTCAACTGGTTTTTCATCCCCATGATTTCGCCAAACAAAGAAATCAATAAGCTATATGTGATCTTGGTTGAATCCATTTTTTTCTAATTACTGCACCTCTTCTTACTGGTGCTTAGTAGGGAATGAGGGAATGACCTATAATAACCATTAATCATCATCCCATTCCCATCCATTCCCCCATTCCCTACTAAGCACCAGTAAGTCTTACAACCCCATGTTTTCCTGGTGCAACCGTCGATCCCTAACGCGGACAGCAATTGATGTTTCTTTTTTCGCCTGCTTAACTTGGATCTCTGGGACTTCCGGCCTGATGCAAGGGACATCGACATGTTCGCGTGTTAAGCACAGAGTGTTTTACCCTCTGGTGAACTAACATAGCTATTGAAAATGACCATTTATAGTGGATTTTCCCATTGAAAATGGTGATTTTCCATAGCTATGTTAGTTTACCAGAGGGTAATGGATATTTATGGATATGTATGGGAATTGTATGGGATATGTATGGGATGCTTCTGGAATTTTATGGGATAATTATGGTTTATGGAACTTTATGGGCTAATTATGGGATTTTATGGTGATGAATGGGGTTTTAGCCAAGAAACATGGGTGAAGTATGGGATGCAATTATGGAAATAATGGTGGATTTACATGGATTTGTACTGATATGATGATATGTTTACCCTGTAGTAATCAAACGTGGCTACCTAGAAAATCCCCGAACTAAATGTAGCGTTAGTTCGCTGGAAAATCACATGCAAATGATGGATTTTGAAACCATGTTTGATTCCCGGAGGGTAATCAAAACAAAATGTGCCATGGTCAAAGGTTGCTATATGATGGTATGGTCAAGCATCCAATGAGAATCCTGGAAAATGGGTCAATATATCCCTGGTCCCTAATACTGGGTTGATGGCCATCCCCTAAAATGGCACATACTGTATGGTTATAAGGAACAAAACAACGGGTTTTTAAGCTATCAACATTCAAGTAGGATAACATATAAAAAGGAATCATATCTTTTCCCCACCTACCAGGTGAGGGTCTCTTGGTTTTAACAATGCATCCCTCCGGGCTGAGACACACACAAGTATTCTTGAGAATATGGCATAGTTCAAATGATTCTAGATGGATAGTGATATGTATATATATATATATATACATATAATATACATAATTCCCACCTCTCATATATACGTATGGATATATGATGTATGATATATATATATATATATCCATACATATATGGCAAACAAACAAAACCGAAAGTGGGTCGCTTTTAGATCTTTTAGTGGATTGAACTACACAACTTGAAGACTTGGAGCAATAATGCGTCCTTGCTGGCAGCGAATGCTGTTTGAATTGGCTGCACAAGATTACATTTTTTTTTCCATCTAAGGTACTCAAAGCCATTCATCGCAAGAGCAATGGTGCTTCTGAGCAGACGGTCGTCAACAAAAAAGGATATTGAACGGTGTGAGCCCACAGTGCACTTGAGCCAGCTTGGTGGACAACTTCAAATGGTTCCACCCCTTCTCCTTAATACTCACGCCCAAGAAGACCCTTTCATAGTGTATCGTCGTCTTCCAGTCTCTTCCCGCCAGTCACGAGGAATCTCCTAGCCATACAGAGTGACCAAACCACGGTCTATCCAGCTACCCCAGTTGAGCCATTATACGAGTTGGTTGAAAACGGGTTCCCTACTATGGTTTATATGGTTTATCATAATCCCAATAAGTTAGCTATTGTTAAGTCCCAACAAAATGAATCAGGCAACCGTTACTATTTTGGTCATGGGCTCATCATCAGCCAACCATCATTTATCAATGCTATCCTCATATGTTTGATAGTTAAAACATGTTGAAACTTAAAACCCCATAATTCCCAAGTAATTTTGAGGTTTTGTAGTTGGCTAGATAGTTGTCCCCATATTATATATTACGAGTATATCCCCGTTGTCATATCCCCATCAATCAAATGAACCAAAGAACCAAGGTATACTTGGAATATCATCTCACTTAGTAAGTGGTTGATAACCGTGGTGAACGTCAGTCCCCGATTCCTAGACTTCCCTTACGGGTGTGTTTGTGGCTCAGTTCCAGTCATTTATATAGGTCTTTCATCCAGCAGCAACGCCAAGGAACAAGTCATCGGCCGAAGACACCTCGGCGCCCCAGGTTCAGCTTCGCTAATTTTGGGCAGTAACTAAGAAACGATGATTACAAGGTGAGGCCCCCGTTTACGATAGCTAACTGGATGCACATAACTTGGTTAACCATGGTTCATTGGGGATATGGTTTATAAACCAACTTATAGTTGTAACTTGTAACTGTAGCTATAGTTGGGTGATAATTCCAATGGGGAATGTGATGATCAACTCTAAAACCAATAACAGTTTGCATGGATTTATATGGATTTACATTTCAACTTGTGATAGTCGATCATAATACTCACCATAAACATTGCACCGTATCCCCATGTACCCATTTTTGGAATGCCTTCCCCCATCATTCACGACTTCCCAGTGAGGATCAAAGCCTTGAAAAACATTGGGGACGATTTATGATGGGGTTTGTATATTTACTTTTATTGCTTGGTGCTGCTTCCCAATTTTCTAAGTCTTAGGATGAGGGTATATTAAGGGTATCCATGTGAGCAATGGAGTAAGTTACAATATACTACAGTATCTTTTGTTGATTAAGTCCAGTAGTCCATTTATATGTCTTCAGTCAATCTGCTGTTTGATTGGCAAACGCGCATTTGTCTTGGGTTGTGATTTCTGTGGTACCTTAATTTGCATTCCAACAAATCATGGAAAAGACATGAAAATCCGACAGATGCTATTTGAAGTGAAGACTTGATGTAATTCCACTGGTTGGTGGTTTCAACCCAGCCGTGACTGCCCAAATGCCTACCAGCGGGTGCGGCTGTTGCTAACCAAACATTGGGCCGTGTTGCTGATCGTGTGTTGCCATGGCAATGGATTCTTTCCCCATGAACTTTGCATCGCTGGACAAAGGAGATCTGATAACTGTGGTGGTTGAACCAATTTGCTTTGATCCTGCTCATGATTCTCATCTTCTCAGGGATGTCTTTTCTGGGGTGAAATGCTATTACACTGGTTTGTTGGACGCGGGATTTGAGACGTACACCATTTGTGATGCGACAATGGTTGGCCAGTTTCCGGTTCCTCGCATGATGTCAGGTGAACTTACAAAGGTTCTTTCTCATTCCAAGCCCACCTGGAGGGATTTTCGGAAAGTCATTGATGCTTGTAGTGGTTTTGGGGGGATTTCTCATGGTGCCTTAGCTGTTGGAATGCATACCACGGTTGCCGTAGACACCAATGCATGTATGCTGAAACTTCATGAGAAGCACTCCGGAAGCGAAACTGTCGTAGGTGACATCGGCTGCAACTCAACCATTTTTGAGACCTGGATGAAATCGGATCATGCGGTTGTGATGACTGCTGGCTATAGCTGCCAGCCTTTCAGCAGGTTGGGAGACCAACGAGGTGGGGCCGATCCTAGATCGTCGTCACTCAAGGGAGTTCTTCGTGCCGCTGTCCTTCTCCGTGTCCGTGTCCTGTGTCTTGAGTGTGTGACACCAGCCAAGCAAGACCCTTTTGTGGTTCAGGCGATTGATGACTTTTTGAAGCTGACTGGATTTGTGAAGGAGGTGATCGATCTCAAGCTTGATGATGTGTGGCCGTGCCGACGTGCTCGTACCTGGTGGATTCTATCTCACCCTGAGGTGGGTCCAGTGCATTTGACTGAGTGGCCGTCCTTTCCTGACCTTGCTAAGGTAGGTTGCTTGATTCCATACATCTGCAAATGGGACCCGCGTGATGAACTGGCATTGAGCC
This sequence comes from Symbiodinium sp. clade C Y103, assembly GCA_003297045.1. Lineage (NCBI taxonomy): Eukaryota > Dinophyceae > Suessiales > Symbiodiniaceae > Cladocopium > Cladocopium sp. clade C. The sequence goes on from BGPT01000081.1 coordinate 405,728, forward strand.
TTGACTCGGTTGAACGCAGTGCCTTTGGTGTTGATGATGACATGTACGCTCACCATCTCTTGAGACCTGATTCCGTTGCTCCATGTGCTTTGCATGCTTGGGGATCGCAGTTGAGGGCTTGCCCTTGTGGATGTCGAAGTGCTGCCTTGTCCCCTCAGCGTCTTGCTGAGAAAGGATTGTTTGGCCTGCTTGTTCATAGCACGTCTGAAAGCCTGCCTGCTCCTGCCATACGCCATGTGCACCCCAACGAAGCTCTTGCGTTGAATGGGATGGACTGCCATCTTGACTTTGGTGAGAATGTCAGGCTGTCGTTGTCAGCCATTGGGCAGATTGCGTCTCCGCTCCAAGCTGCGTGGGTTTTGAGCTTTGTCATGGCCAGAATCGATGTTTTGAGATATGGAAGCTGTGATTTACTGCCTCTTGCTCACTTGCATGCCTTTCGCTCATGGCTTGTCATGCGATGTCAGGTGCTTTGGCCATGTAATGATTCCACCATTGAAGCTGGCAAATTGCAGCAGCTTGCTGATTTTTGGAGACCTCATGGCAACTTGTTTTTGCACCAGCTTGTTGACCAGGTTCGATGGGCTGATTTGTGTGAGAAAGACATCAGTCTTGCTGCTGCCCTTGATGGCATCATCCGATCGGCCCCAGTGCCGCGACCAGTGCAAGCCAAATCTGATGAAGCTGACATTCCAGTTTTTGACTCAGTGCGCATTGACTTGGATGGGGATGCGTGCATGACTTGTGATCAGTGCACCGTTCGCTTTGTCTTGCCTGACGATCCTGGATTTGACGTTTCCTTCACTTGTGGAGCGACCCTTCATGAGTTGCTGACTGCACATGCCACCTTGGTTGGGGACCTGCATGTTGTCCGTGTCTGTGATGCTCTGCAGCGTGAATTGACGTTTGATCATGTGTTGGAAGTGGGACAACATGTCCATGTCTCGTTGGGATCAGGACCAGCACAATTTGTTGGTGTAACTAGGCAGGCCTCTGAGCTGGCTTCGGTCGGTGATGATGAAGGCACTGCTCAGTGGCTTGAACCGCTCATGGAAGTGCCAAGTTCACGGGAATGTGGGCCACTCCCTAAAATGCCCGAAAGGTGTGTCGAAGTGCAACCGCCTTTGCCGGTTGAAGCATTTGCAAGTGATGGAGTTGATTCAGGGGAATGTGGGCTACTCCCTAGAATGCCCGATGATGATCCGATTGCAGCCACTGCTCTTGATGATCGCAGTCCGGTTGCTTTGCATGGTGACGTTCCTGATGATGCGTTGATTGCCGCCACTTGTGAACCCACGGCCACCTGGTCGCAGCCAGTTCGTGAACCAGTGACTAAGGACAATGCATATGATGTCGGAGTTTGTTCGGTGGTCTCTGATTCGTCTGAGCAGGCCTGGAGCTCGATTGCCCCTTTGCTATAGGCTTGGTTGGTGAATCTTTTCTGAACCTTCATGTTCCCAGCATTGAAGACCCTTCCAAACTTTGGGCTGTTCGACACCAGTTTGTGCGTTCCACTGATCGACTCCAGCTCCTTGATCAACAACATGATCTTTGGGCCGATGATGAAGTTCGTTTCCATCTTCATGCCATTCAGCAAGCGTACATCCATGCATGTGCCCAGCGTGGTGATGGTGTTACTGATTTGCTTGTCATTGATCCTTTGATTGCTGCTGCTTGGAATGCCAATCAAGCGTTTCCTTGTGAACATTGGGCTTCAGCCCATCCTGAGGTCCTACAAGCGGGTGTTCAGGTGATCGGTGTCTTTCGGGTTGACCGACATTGGATTCCAGTTCGATTTGCACCTGTTGGGTCTCATGTCAACATTCTTACCTGGGACTCCCCGTCAAATTCTCATGATGAGCTGAACAACTTGTTGGAACGCCTTGCAAAAGCCTGGGGATTTCAGACTTTCCTTGTGCAACGCCAACAACGCATGTTCTTCTCCAGCCAACACTGTGGGGCATTGGCCATTCACTTTGTTCACCATGTCCTTTTTGGTACCCTTTTGCCGACCAGTGCAGCCGAGGCGTGTGCCAGTCATGTCATGTTGCGTCAAAAGTTTGCTGATGCCATGCGAGCAAGTCAACTGACCATGCGTCCTTGGGTCTGGGGTCGTGATGATTCTGAAAGCTCTGAGCGAGCGTGGCCGTCTGCTGATCCCTCGCCGGTGCATATGCCTGAACCTGTTGAGGAACCTCCCCGCCAGTCTGCCCATGTTTGCCTTTCTCGAGATGAGAGAATTGACCTGATTCAAGAACATGGCTTGGCCATGGCTGATGATGAGATGCGCTTCCATTTGACCACTTTGGTTGATCGCCGACGTTTGCGCCAGCTCGTTGAGCCTCACTTGCCTGAGGTGTTGTACTTTGAGTGCTTGAATTTCCTGAATTGGGATGAAGCGGGTCATATCCTGACTGACAGGTGGTGTGCCTCTTGTCCTCGGGTCCGAGATCATGGCTGTCAAATTGTGTCTGTGATGCATGTCGACAATCATTGGCTGCCTCTTTGGTTTGTGCCTCATGCCACCACTTTGGTTGTGCATACCTTTGATGATGAAGTTGATTATGACATTGTGGATGGAAAGCTGCGCTGGATTGGCCGCCAGTTGGGCTTCTCGGAGACTGTTGTGCATCGGTCTGCTCATGGTTTGCCGTCCCATGGAATGTGTGGTGCTCATGCGTTGGCCTTCTTGGCCCATGTCCTGCTTGATGCAATTTTGCCACCTACGCTTGCTGACCTTGATACGATGCGAGTTGCCATGAGAGGTGCTTTCGTTGCCGAGCTGTACCGTGCCAGTTTCTGTTGTTGCCCTGTTTTGTGGGGTGAAGGTGGAAGTGGTGCCCTTGTGAAATCTCTGTCTGAAGAGTTGACCAAGCATGGGGTCCCTGCTGACCTTTCTGAGGCGAGAGCTTCTCAAGCGATCAAGGCAATTGGAAGCGAACAGCTGTTGCGTGCACTTGAACAAAAGCAGCCATGGAGATCTTTGAAGGCACTTGCAAATAATGTCAACTTTAAGTTTGTGCTCCCTGCTGAACTTGCTGCCACTGTGGAAGCCAACAAGGGCAAACCCGTCGGTCGAAAAGTAGGCAAAGAGCGTGCGGTGCCTGGTGTTCCTGCTTCGATGGACCTTGACCCTACCAAGCTGCAAGTTTTGGATGGCACATTCCGTGCGAATGGTCAGGTCTTGTCACAGTTGACCCCGCAGCAGATTGGACCTTTGAGCACTGGCTTCATCTTGATGACTGCCCAAGATGCTGAACCGTATCTTCGCTCTGGCCAACTGGTGTCAAAAGAGCCACTTGCTTTGATCGTTTTTCATCGTCGGGATGTGGTTCTGCAGTCCATGCTGTCTCAAACTCAGTGTACAGTTCCTTGCAGGTGTACTCTTGACAACGAACCGGTGCTTGCAGAGGCTTCAATCGTCCAAATTGGGACTGGCTCTGTCGAGAAAAGTGCAGGCTCCAACCCTGTCTCTTTGGAGTCGCCTGAAGTTTGTACCATCAAGGTTTCGATATACCGGGATGAGCATGGTGAAGATTGGGGTGACTTCAGTAAATATCCCATCCGCAACATCGTTTCCATGCTGCCAGAGCTGAAAAGATGTATGTCCACTGGTTGTGACTGTGCTGCCTGGCACAACACGGAAAATCTTGCCATTGCTGATCCTATTTTGGATCTTTGGAAGCGACAGTTTCTCAAGTTTGGATTTAAAATTTAAACCATCGGATGCTAGTCATGCTGACTTTTTCAATGTGTCCATCCGGATTCCGGCATGTTTGCTTCACAGGGTGCTCAAACGCAGTGGAGTCAATGGCCTGTATGTTGAACCCAGAACTGCTGATGGTCAATCAGTGTTGGATTCGTTTATGGTCATTTGGGTCTCCAAACAGCCGCTGCAACAGCTGCACCATGCCAAGCAGTTGAATCCTGCTGTCGCTGGACTCGCTCGGGTCGGTGATAGACGAGGCCTGAGAGTACCTGTTGAACATGCGCAAGAGGTGCACAATGCGATCAAACCAGGTTCGTTGTTCTTGCCTCAGGGAACCCGTGCTCAGTACATTGTTGGTCCTTTTCCATTTGGCCTTGATCGTCAAGCAGTGTCCAAGGTGTTACGTCAGGTTGGATGGCAGTGTAAGCCCCTACAGCCCCGGCCGTGGTGCGATGTGGGTGGTCCAGGCCGTTGACCCACCCCCTAGTACTATTGTGCATACCAGCCATGGTGAGGTGCTGATCACGAAGCACAAACATGATGATGCCCCACCCAAGACTGGGTTTGCGCCTCCTGTGGCTTCACCTGCCACCCTTGCTTTGTGTGGAGGCAATGGAAGCAATGAAGACCCGTGGTCTCGCAATGATCCCTGGGGAAAGTACTCTCCTGTGTCTGCTGCTTGCCCTGTGCCTGATGCATCCGCCAGCATGCATCAACTTGAGACGAAGATTCAATCCAACATCCTTGCTCGGCTCCCGCAAGCTATGGAGCAGGATGACGTTCCAGAGCGATTGTCCACTTTGGAAGGGCAAGTGCACCAGCTGCTCCAGAAGCAAAATCAGATTGAGGGCCAGTTTGTGGATTTTTCTGCTCAACAAACGCAACAAGTTGCTTCTCTTCAGAATCAAATCCATTCTCAAGCCCAAACCATGCATGGACAGATCGAACAGCAGAACCAGAGCATTCAAGCCATGTTCGAAACACAATTAGCCCACATCAGGGGACTACTTGCGAAGCGGCCTCGTGATGAGAACGAGTGATGGTGTGGGCTTGGATCTGTGCCAGTGATGTCTGAGGCCTGTGTGGCCGGTGTGATGCAGTGTTGCCAGTACATGGTCCTGTTGCCCCTTTTTCTCTGTGGGGTTTTTCTGGCATTTTGCCGTGGGTTTCATAGTCGATTGGCCACTCCTTTGTCCAGGGTTGTTCGGCTATGTCTTTTGTTTCAGCTCATGAGGGTCGGAGAAGCACAGAATCCCGGTCCTGAAGAACGAAGTTTTGTTTTGGGTATTGCGAATCCATCCGGATTGCGCAGCAAGGCTCCGTACATTGTGTCACACATGTCTCATGGGGACAAATGGGCGTTCAGTGAAACACATTTGTGTACAAGAGAGCTTGCCTCCTTCAATGCCAGTTTGCGCTTTGCTCAGTCACCTTTTCAACCTTTTCTGGGTGGATATCCTGTGCCAAGTTCCCGCACCAATGCAGGCTCCTGGAAGGGGGTTGGGATTTTGTCAAAAACACCAGTTCGAAAACTTCCTCATGATTGGCCACGTGAAGTCGCAGAATCTGCTAGGGCCTTGGCCTTCACCACGATGATTGATGATGTCTGGCTGTCGGGAGGAGTTGTCTATGGGGAGCCGGAGAGCCACCTGTATCCTGATAGACTCAAGCACACTGATGCTCTGCTCCAGTCGGTCATCCAAACGGTTTGCTTTTTGTCGACCGGTCCCAGGTTTGTCAGTGGAGATTGGAACGTTGATCAACATAGCTTGCCCAGTTTTGACTTGTTGACTCAGGCGGGTTTCCGTGATTTGCAGGATCTTGCTGCTGAGCGATGGGCTGTGGCGCCAAAGCCGACTTGTAAAGCCCGAACGAGGAGAGACTTTTGCTATGTCTCCCCAGAGCTTCAAGCATTGCTTCACCATGTGTCTGTGTTGGATGACGTGTGGCCTGACCACGCTGTTGTGCAAGGTCATTTTCATCGGTTGAAGTTTGCGGCTCCGAGGGACATTTGGTCCTCACCATCTCAGTTTCCCTGGCCTCAGGACTTTGCGGTTGATGCTGGATTTTGGAATAGTCTTTCTGGCACTCATACTGAAAAGTATGCTGCTATGTGGTCAGAATTTGAACAAGCTGCTGCACAGGCTTTGCCTTTTCAGCCGACCAAACCCATGTATGGGAGGGGTAAGACTTTGCAGGTCAAAAGTGTCCCAGTTGGTAAGTGTCCTCCTGTCAAGGTTGCCAGACGTGGTGATTTCAACCCCCATTTCCTTGGATCCTCCTTTCGTCATGCGCAGTGGGTACGTCAAGTTCGACGGGTCCAAGCCTTTTGCCGTCATGTGCGTACCAATGCAAGTGCCAGTCCATATGCTGTGAGTGTGTGGGCCTCAGTGATTCGAGCCACGGGTTTTGCTGGGGGTTTTGTTGCATGGTGGAATCTGCTGGAAAGTAAAGTGTATGGAGCTCCTGCCCACATCCCATTTTTCCCTCCATCTCTTGAAGTTGCCACTACAATCTTTGAGACGTTGGTCATTGAACTCCGTGCGTTTGAACTGCAATTGAAGTCCACCTCTCGCCAATATGCGCGCTTGCGAAGAGCACAGAATCCTAATCAGATTTTTCGCGACATCCGTGATACCCCGGCCAGTGGGGTTGACTTCCTTTTGAAGCCTCTTCAAGCGAAAGTGGTTGAAGTTCGTGCTGATGATTGCTCCTTGGTTGTTGACCCACCGCAACCATGGCGGCTTGACTGCCCTGTGTTTTGCAATGGCAGCCCAGTTGAACTCTTGCACAGTGAATCTGACTGCCTTTGGCTTTCCTCGGTTGAGGGCTGTGGTGAGGGCCAGCTTGTGTCACAATTGCTCACCACTGGTCGTAAGGATGACTTGGCCTCTGCGTTCATTGCTGCCTGGAAGTCCAAATGGGACCGCCATCGTGATGTGTCGGAGGATCGGTGGCGCATCATCCTTGATTTTGCAAGTGCCCATCTTGCCCGTGTTCCCATTGTTTTGCCAAGCTTGACTGGAGCTCAGTTGTCAGTTCAAGTTGCCCACAAGAAAGTGCAGTCTGCAGGGGGTTTGGATGGAGTGACGATTCAAGACTTGCAATGTCTGCCCCGGGCGGCCCTTGATAATTTGTGTCTCCTGTATCGAGAAGCGGAATGCACAGGGTCCTGGCCTTCTCAGATCCTGAATGGTAGGGTGGTCTGCCTTGCAAAGACGTCAGAGCCTCAAGGGGTGATGGATTACAGACCGATCACCATTTTGAGTCATGTGTATCGCCTGTGGGGGTCCCATTTTGCTCGCCTTGGCATACGTGCCCTGGAGACAGTGCTGCCCGACACCTTGTATGGCAGTAGGCCAAGTCGATTTGCGGGACAGGTTTGGAGCCAGCTCCTGTGGGCTGTGGAAGACTCAATTGCAGCTGGGGTCGATTTGACAGGCGTGTTTGCGGATGTGCAAAAAGCTTTTAACTGCATCCCTCGGTTGGTTGTATTTGAAGCTGCGGCCTTACTTGGATTTCCTATGACCTTGTTGACTGCCTGGGCAGGTGCCTTGTCTTGCCTGGGGCGACGTTTTCAGCTGGGTCCCAACTTGACACCTGCAGTGTTTAGTGCCACGGGAATGCCGGAAGGTGATGGTCTCTCGTGTTTGGGGATGGTCATTGTTGATATCCTTTTTCATAAGTGGCATCAACATTTCTTTCCACTTTGTCAGCCCATTTCGTATGTGGATGATTGGACTCTGCTGACCACGTGTCCTGATCGCATGCACCAGCTGTTTGCTTGCTTGCAACGGTTCACTGATGCGCTTGATTTGCAACTGGATATGAAAAAGACATGTACATGGTCTGTCTCTTCTGGTGGTCGCCAGTCTTTGCAGTCCCAAGGTTTTGTGGTTGTAACTCAGTGCCGCTCCCTGGGAGCGCATATTCAAACCACCCGTCAGCACACCAACTCTACCCAGATGGATAGAGTGAATGCTTTGCAGAGTCTGTGGTTGCGATTGCGACTTTCCCAAAGTCCGTATGCCATGAAAGTGCGAGCCCTGCGCACTGCCGCCTGGCCGCGAGGCCTTCATGCAATTCCTGCTACCACAGTTGCACTTGCCACCTTTAAGTCCCTGCGCTCAGGTGCCATGAAAGGCTTGGGGGCGGATGGAGCTGGCAGCAGTCCTTTTGTGCACCTTGGACTTGTTGAACAGCCGGCCACTGACCCGCATTTTTGGACCATTGCACAAACCATGCGCATGGTTCGTGATTGTGGTGTTGAAGATGTGGTTGTACCTGCCTTGCAGGAACTTGTTGATGGTTCGACTCGATTTGCTTCCAATGGTATCACGGCCACTTTGCTGACTCGTATTCAGTGTTTGGGATGGCATGTTCATGCAGGAATGCTTCACGACTCTTTTGGCCAGTTTGCGTTGTTTCACGTTTGCTTGGATGAACTTCATTGGCGCATGGAATTTGCGTGGTTGAAAGTTGTGGCCGCTCAGGTTGCTCATCGCCCGGGTTTTTCTGAGCTTGCCAGGTGTGATCCGCATCGCACCCGCCAATGGGTTGCATCCCTGGCACCTTGTGATAGTGCGGCGATGAGAAAGCTTCTTAATGGTTCTCACATCACGCAAGATGGAAAGCATTACTGTCAGGAGGTTGAGACCGACCAGTGTGAATATTGTGAGTCGGTTGATTCCCGCTTTCATAGATTTTGGCAGTGCCCGGCTTTTGCCAGTGCCAGAGGTGGGGTGAGTGCTGATCTCTGGAAGGCTTTGCCGCAGTTGCCTGAATGCATGGTGTCTTATGGATGGGCCTTGCGCCCCTCTACGTTTGAGGAGTGGTTTTCTGCCCTTGCCAATGTCCGTGTCCAGCCATTGCCTGAATGTCCGGTCTTTCAAGGTCCTTGTCTTCATGTGTTCACTGATGGTAGCTGCAGTAACCCTCAATATCCTGATGCCAGATTTGCGGGCTGGGCGGTTGTCTCTGCTGACCCATACCAGCTTCTTCCTGCCAAAATTGTGGATTGTGGGTGTTTGCCTGGCATTCGACAGACGTCTATTCGAGCCGAGTTGTTTGCTGTCCATCGTGCAGTTCGACTCGCGGTGGTCCATGAAGTTTCCGTGCATGTGTGGTGTGATTGTCTTGCAGTGGTTAAGCGCCTTCAACGATTGCTGCATGGAGGTCAGGTCCGAGTGAACTCCCCGAATGCTGATTTGTGGAAATTGATTTATGATGATTTGCAGGCTGCTACATGTCCCATTTTGGTCACCAAAGTTGCTGCTCATCGATCAGTTGCCATTGCTGCCTCACCCATGGAGGAGTGGTGTTTCTTGCACAACCATTTTTCAGATCGGGCTGCTGGTAGGGCTAACTTGAGTCGTGATGCAGATTTTTGGGATCTTGCTCATAGGCATTTTCAAGCTTGCAATTTGATGGATTCTTGGAACATGCAGGTTCGTGATGTCCTGTTGAAAATTAGTCGACAGGTCTTGCAGCGTGAGGTTTCTCCTGAGGTTGTATTGGAACCTGCTCCTCCTCCGGAGGTCCCGCAATGCCCTGCTTTGCCACCATTGGGCTCCTTGCCTAGTGGAGCCTTGCGATGGTATCCAGATGATGTGGTTCGGCCTATTGTCAGCTGGTTCTGGCAGACTGTCTATGATTCCACTCATGCACCGGTGTGGGTCTCTCATGCGCAATTGTTTCTTGATTTTGCTTTTTCCACTGGAGAAGTTGGACCGATGAATTTGGGTGGCTGGAAGAATGGCTCCAAGATTCCTCTTCATGCGCTCAGCTCGTATTCATTTAAACAGCGAGTCCGGTGGTTTGCCAAAGTTTTGAAAGAAATACTTCGCCATGCACAATGTGAAGTCCCTGCTGGGTATGTCCGACCTGCTAGTGAAATGATTGCGATGTTCTGTGGAAGCCTTGCGGTTCCGTGGCCGCTGCAGAGATTGCAATTGATTGATCGCTGGCTGCTGACATTCACTGATGTTCCATTTCGGCGGCAATCCAAGGCCATGGACTCACTGCCGGTTCCCTTGCGGGACTCATCGTTCCCTGAGGTGTTTTTCACTACGTGTGGCTAAGGCGCCTGAAACTGGGCTGCCTTCGTGATCAAAGGCAGCGCGAAACGGAAATGGGAGAAATGGTGGTTTCAACCCCCTGAAGAAATATGAATCAATGCGGATCATCATCCAAGGTAGGATCGAAAAACAAAAGAAGAACATATGGGGGTTTCCTAAGCCATGGGGGTACCCAAAAATGGATGGTTTATAAGGGAAAACCCTATTAAAATGGATGATTTAGGGGTACCCCTATTTTAGGAAACCTCCATATAGAGAATATGTCGAACCGCCACTGCCACTCATTGCGCGCTGCTTGAGTCTCGCGGCCTCGCAGCCCGGTATTTCAAACCGAACAAGTCCACCTCTGAAGTTGGTTGAGCCAAGCTACCCTTTGGTGTAATCAAACATGGCGCAGGCTGGAAAATCCTCCATTCTATTTTCCCAGCTATATATAAACCACCATCTGGTTCGGGGATTTCCCTCATTTTGCTATGATGTTCCCATATTTTATCATTGTTTGGTTAGGGGATTTTCCAGCCATGTTTGATGACACCAAAGGGTCCTTCCCCCCTTCCCAACTTCGACCAGGAACGATTCCCATCGAACGAAAATCGCCAGACAGGGGGGGGCCTGACAGATGATTTCGCCAGGTGGCCCACAAAGTTCAGGGATTTCACCAGCATGGAGATACCATGTGGATGTCACCAGCAAAACAGGAGACTTCACTAACTAAGTTTTGGATTTAATCGCCTGCGTGAAGCAGACACTTACAAAGCACAGAACACTGGCCAAAGTCTTCCTAGTTGACATGAAGTCCCACAAGTCTGCTGTTTCAAGGCTGTTTCTTCGCCCTGCTCGAGGTTAACTGCCTAAACTGTGTGGTTTTTCGAAGGAGCTTTTGCGTGGTGAAGGACACACTGGGATCCCACGGAGTGTTTGCCTCATCTCTTGCAGGGGGATTTCACCAAAAGAAATCTGTGTCAATGTGTTTCAAGCGTGGCAACCCGATCAATGTCCCAGATTCACCCAGTCTTACCAGTTGATGAATGTTCAAACAGAAACCATTACCCCAAAAAGGCTGTATTATTGGGTCTACCATACTCTAGATTCTAGTTTGTGATGATGGGATCTTATGCGCTATTCGCAATGCAAACGGAAAGGACTTCATATTGCATTTGGTTTTACGGAAAGGAGGGAACAGGTCTGAAATAGCATTACAACTATGACAAGCCAACTGGGTACCTCTGAAAAAGTGTTCTAAATCGGGGGACACTGTTTCTCCCGTAGCCATTTACCAACCAATTTGACCAGAGATGATGTACTGTACTGAAAGTCTAGAGCCTTTTAGCTGACTTCTGCTCAAATCCAGCAGGCTGTGAATAGCTACAAACCGACCCATCTGGATTGAAAACACCATCATTGTCATCAATTGAATTTCTTGCAACGAAACAAAATAGACAGTCGATAGCCCGACACTAACTCAAATGGTCATCAGACCGCGAAAGCGGTTACTGTAATGACAATATATATACAGTATATATGATATTAGATTATGAATGTACGTACAAATTATGATAACATACGTAAAATACATCATAAATTATGTTGATGATGTAAATATGATCAAAATGTAAATACGATATTTGGAGACATATATATATATATATATAGCTTAAATATACACTTTCGACAAACATTGTAAAACCAATGGACCAGCAGCCCAGTTTATCCAACCGCTGGGCCTCAGCGGCTTTTTGGCTTCCGTGGCAATTCGCAACGAAGCGAAGGGGGGGATGCCGTTTTGCGAGACCTAACTTGGTTGAACGAACTAGGTGAATTCGATTGTTTATGGTAGATATAACTACAACTATACCTGATTCACTTTCAATTATAACCTGAATTTTTGACACTGCTCAATTCGCATTTGAGTCCTTCGCAATTTTGTGGTTGACGGTTGATGTGGTTCATGCGGTAATGCTTTTCTCGCTCCAGGACTCACATCTTCCCAGCTAACAAGGCGACTTGACCCATGGGGTTGGCGGAAACTGGCGGAAACAGTGGTTTTCAAAGTACCTAACAAGAAGGGAAACATCAAGGAGAAAAGGAACTGCATTTATTCAATCATTGATTCAATCTCATCAAAATAAAAAAGTCTATGAAAGCTGGTGAAACAAGAAATGACAACCTTGAGCCATGCAACGGTTGTGGCGCCGGCAAGATTCCTCGTGCTACTTTTTGTGGGAATTGCGAGTTCAATCTGCTTGAAGAGTGTTAGTCTTTCAAGCATGGCAATGGGAAATCCCCCTCTTGTAGATTGTAGATGATGTTCCGGTCAAAACCTCCATTTAGTTGGGGATTTTCGAGCTAAGCATGATTGACTAGCGGAGGGTGGTCTGATCGTCTCAAATGGAATGGGGCGGACATGCGTTTTTTTAATCAACAAATGGTGAAACATTTCCTAACATCCCCTAACATGGAACCCAAAATAGCCATATCCAAGAGGAAAAATAGATCCTGAAGACTTGGTTTTTGGGATTCCATGTCAAATTTATGAGGTGTACCCAGCCCAAAGGTCAATGTGATAGTCATCATTTGCTGATGTATAGCTGTATAATCATGTTACCATTGTAGCAGATTTAATCCAACATAGAGCACCCATTTTCCAATGCATTCCACTTCCAAACAAAGCCAACTGTAGACCTTGTGAAATAATCTGCTGTAAACACCAACAGAACGCAAAAACGAACAGATGGAAACCCCATTGCCTCATCCGTTGTGACGACTTGGGAGTCATCTTTCGCTGTTAAACGGGACCAGGCACGATCGAACTATGCAAAATGGATGAAACTGGCCCATTTATAGATGATTTCCCTGTAGTTACCCATTATATTAAATGGATATAATTGGTGATGTTCCATAGCCATCTTATTCTATACCAGAGTGTATCTCAAGTGCCGTAGTTCCGCCGAAAATATGCACCCATATGGAGATAGCCTCTTATTGCATGTGTTTCCAACTCTCTTGTTTGGAGGGACTGGTACCAAACTGGCAGCATTGCCTTCGCGCTATCCTGTCCTGCCACAAGTTTCACGCTTTCTCGATGCTGTCATATGCTGTCCGCTACATAATTACAGGGATAAATCTATTGAGACCTTGACCCGGCACCAGAAAAATTCAAAGCTTGCCGCCATGGCTGTATGGCGTCCGGCACAAGGGTCGGTGCTCGCAAAATCAAACTCTTATCTTTTGAAACATCAGCGGTGTGAAGCTGGACTGAAGATGAACAGGTTTTGTGGCTGATCCCATAGATGGCCAAACAAGAAAATCGCTGAGTCAGATCGAAATTGCAAACTATGGCAACAAAAACTACCCCCCCACTGACCTATTGCTTGGTGTTTTTTAAATGGGATTTGTTTATGATTTTTTGTGCACATCCTACATGCTCAGCTCTCCAATTTCAGGCGATTCTGAGAGACCTAAGAAGTGATGATTTCAACCATGTTCACCATTTTTTAATGTGAGGTCGTGTGAGGTTCATCATAATATGTATATATATATATACAATTAGCTATATGGTCAATAGATGTCCATAGTTACATCATTCAATTATGGTCACTACGTAGCGTTGCTTCTTTCCAACCGGGGTTCAACCCATGTTGATGCCTACCAGGAATCAGGATTTGTGAATATGATTGAATATGATGAAATCAGAAAACATGGCCAGCACTATAAGAATAAACTGGTTGTCTCATGTCGGCTATTTCCTATGTCAGCCAGGCATCCCATAAAATCCCTTCCACCGCTGAATGTAGGGCTACAGTCGGTAAGCGACAGCTGTGCAGGTCTCCATGTACAAAGGGGCGGCCAAAGCCGCTGATCCCTTCCGTCACGGAGACCGCAATGCCCCGCGGGAGAGCCCTGGAACCTGTCGATCTGAACATTTCGGTCGTGCAGTTCCTGGTGTGTGTTGGTTTATCAAACCCATTTGGATGCTGGATGTTATTTAATTCTTGGAAAACTTTTCATGACCATCCCACTAATCCACATCCAACACTACTATGGATATATCTACCATAAACGCTATTTGACTTTGGTATAAAACCAACTTTGCGATCCGGGGGGTTCCACCTCGCAGGATTCTGAAAAACAACAATCCCATCCTCTTAATGGAGAATATATTCCTAATAAATAATCCCAAGATTATGTTGGGAATGTTTAGGATATTTTATGAAGAGGATACATGATTTCCCCTTTTGGGGATTTGGGGGATATTCCTCTAAATGTAAAATACGCCAAACATCCCCCAAATACTCTGAATATGGGAACCCTATAGGCATAGATCCAATACTCAACTGTTCGATTGGAGGGAAGGGATTCAAACTAGAAAGTGGGCAACTAACGGATCCAGAAAAGGCTGGTATACCACATTTCATGGGAAGGATGACTCTCCCGCAAATGAATTTCCAGAAGTAGGGACCATCAGCTTCCCAAATGAAGTGGCCATAAATCAAGGCTTCAGAGGTTATCCACCATTTTTATCCATGTTTGACCCATGCCCAAATCACTCATACAACATCGCGCCTAGGGGAATGCACAGAGATCGTTGAAGAACTCCCGCTTTTTGAATTTCGAATCTTCCAGCACACCCGTCGTGGCGTCGGAAGAGAAATCCGAACTGAACCTGATGGTCGCGGTGGATCCCGGCCAGGCTCCATGGGAACTTTTTCCAACTAAATCCGTGATCAGCAGGGACTAATTGCAGAAGGCTTTCATTGAAATATGCGCTCTTGATCTCTGGATATTTCTGATTATATAGATTTATATAGCATGACTGGCTGACTATATATTGTTTTGGCTATCTCCGTGTGACCTCTTGATATTGACCATTTGGCTGCCTGTCAAAGGGTCATTTGGCCAGTTATCAAACGGTCACTTAGACTATCAAAGAGGTCAACCCTGAGGAGAAGGGCAGGGGGGTGGGGGGGTATGTTGTCTCTTTGGTGACGGGCTTCCGGTACGACTCAGTATGGTAGTGGTATCTAGGCACAATTCAGTATGGCTTGGCTTGTGATATGTTGTCAGTCTCGTGATATGATCGTACGTATGGAGTATAGAGACCGTCTTTAGGTAGTATATGGGTAGTATATGGGTAGTATATGGGTAGTATATAGGTACAGCCTAGAAGCGTGTATGTTGTATATCAATAGTTTGTAGGAAACATGCGTTCAAAACATGTAGTGTTGTGGGAGTATATAGGTGGTACATAGGACATAGATAGGTAGCATATGTGTGGTTATGGGTAGTATGTAGTAGGTACTATATATATATACTTATGTACTATGCAGGTCATCTAAAAGGTAGCTGTGGGACCCATACCAGGGGGGTGAGCAGTAGGAACACGGAACAGAAGACCACATCCATCAATATTCCCATTATATTCCCATTATATCCCATTATATCCCATTATATTCCCATTGTATTCCCATTGTATTCCTATTATATTCCATGAACATCCAAAAGGACGCCATTTCATAAAGTCCCATGAAAATCACCATAGAAAACCCCATTCATCACCATAAAATTCCAGAAAAATATTCCATACACCTTCGCTATTTTCGTGTAGTTTCCATATCTTTCACAACCCAAGCAGCTCCACGAAGACGCAGGGCCGATCCGCATGGGTAATGGCGCTGAGGGTGATCAAATCCGTGCGCGCGCTGTAGCCCACCGGGGGATCGGAGGCCACCATTTCCTACTGAGCAGCTGGTGCTGCTGGGGGATAGCCAGATACTTAGAACCTTGGATGATTATAGAGGAAAAGGTGGGGATTAATGGATATGAATGGAACTTAAGGATACTTAATGAATCTTAATGATACTTAATGAATGGTTCTTAATGGTACTTCATACGTAATGGATCTTAATGGTACTTGAGGGGGATCATCCCACATTATCCCTAGTTGTTCTACTGATTCTCCAAGATTTCCACTATCTCCAGCTTGGAGGATTGTCCCAGCCAGCACTAGTTGGTGGGTTGGGGTAGTTTACCAACTCATCAATGGAATCAACCTAGGAATCGGGGGACCTTCCGATCACCAGGGATAGAAAAAACACCACGTCCGATGCGAGGGATGATTCTCCAAGTGTGGTGTCCTTGGATGGGCCTGGCGGAAAATGGCCCATATTTTTGTAGCTTTGCGAGGGATAATCAACGATGGAAAACCGGTGATTTCATTGTACCATATACGCAAACCATGGTGTATGGATGTGTATGGGTATATTTTCCGGCAAAAGCTGGTAATTGTTGGGGTAGTTGTTGATATTCCAGCACTATGGTGCGGATATGGGCAACAGAATTACCAGTACAGTGCTGGGTTTAAAGCAGCTTTCTAGCAACTCCCAAAAAAAATCAAACAAATAGAGAAGCTTCAATTCAGTTTCTATAGTCACTATCTATATAGTCACTATTTGATGACTATTGGGCTTGACAGAGACTATAAATGATATGACTATAAGTTATAGACCATTTGATGACCATTGGGCCATTGGGCCAAACACCATAGATCTTCATGACTATAGATAGTGTTTCGTCATGTTGTTTCACTATTTTAAGACTCTTGAACCACTCTTTGATCTGACGATTCCCCCATCCTTTGGACTATCCAAGGCGCCATGCCGATGCTCCTCTTCAGAGGGGCACGTTCCTGCCGAGTTCAACCCTGGAGGTTTTTTGGTGGATGTTGAGCCTCCCACTATATGAATTACCCTATGGTTATTCAACATAACCATAGAAAATTGCTAATTTTGGATGATGCTCCCATTAAAACCTTCATTTAGTTCGGGGATTGTCCATGGCTATGTTAAATAGCCAGAGTGTATAATATTTATGGTAAAGTAAGTTTCGACACATCAGCACATATAAGCATATAGGCATAAAATGACCAAATCACACGTTGATGATGAATCAACCATCATCACTTTGATGGATTTTCTAGTTTCAAAATGGATTAAATTTGCTAAGAGAATGGGATGACGGGGTCTGAAAAGATGATCGGATAGGTCCCAACTGCTCGATCTGGGCGTGTCTGAACAAATCTGTACCTCATTCCATCTCATGGTTTAAGACTTCATGTTCCCATTTAAAGTGGCCTAGATGGCTATCACAATCACATTAATGGTTCAAAACTTCATGTTCCCATAATTGAACGTTTGGGGTTTAGGGTTTACCACATTACTCAACTTCACAAACTGTTTGCTGTTCCAGCATTCCTTCTGGTTTTGACCCGGCGATCCTTGGATCTCCGGAGACTGAGTCCTCCCATGTCCATCAAAGAGGCTTCAAATTGACCCATTCTCAGGTGGTCTTGATATGAATTTACTTCGGTTTCCTAGCGGAGTTCCTGGAGGAGATCAAACAAAATCCAAGTCGATTCCCCAAATAGTGGGTCAACCAATAATAGGAAAGTAACAAATCACCATCTCAGAAAACGAATTGATTATAGATAATTTACGGAAAATGGCCCTGTTCCATGGCAAACTGTTGGACTACCAAAGGGGCAAATCCCAGTAGACCCCATGAAACTGGCACTGAAACCTAGGAAAATCACATTTTTTTCCGGAAAATCAGGCGGATTTTGTAGTCCCAGGTGCAGAGATCTCAGTCACACGCAAGGTTTGCACCGTGTTGTCGCCTCGGCTGGGGATATTTCAGCCACACTTGGGGAGTACTCATGACATTTCATGGGGAAAATGGGGACATTTTATGAAACAATACGGGTTGATTAGGAATCGTAAAATTACTCATTACTAATGACTAATGAACAATAAGGGATTATAGTTATAACACATAGTAACCCTTAGAAAGATGCCGAAAGATATGCAACCAGGATGGCAGTTCGACGCTGTTTTCCCCATAATTGCAAGACGTCGAACTTTTCTATTTTTCCGGTTGCTAGAATTGATCCTACGGAGGATCTACAGAACCCAGGATTTTTTGCTGCTTGAACATGCTTGAACTCCATATCTCCCTATGGCTCCAAACACAAAGACCCTCCAATAGACTGTATTTGGGACTGGTTTTGGGGTCCAATCACCTTTGGCTTCACCACTTGGATGTTTCCGGCTAGTCCTGTGGGTAGCCCCTGGCATCATACAAGTCATGAACGACCATGACTTAGTATTGAAACCCATTGTTTTTGGGGATCCCCCATTAAAAACAACAATCATTATACAATATATACATAATTATCAATCCATATCATACATACCCTCTGGTAAACAGCCACATAACTATGGAAAATCACCACATTTTAATGGGAAAATCAACTATTTCTATGGTCCATTTTCAATAGCTAACCGTTAGTTTACCAGAGAGTAACCACCACAAGAGAGGGCCCTGTTGAACCTCGGCACTGTATGCAATGGTGAACTGGCCCAGGGCACCACCATCATCACCTGTGGAAACTGCGCCCTGACCTGGAACTGGTGGATTTTCGTTGTTGAAGGTTTGGTGAGTAAAAAATCATACCCTCTGGTAAACTAACAGTTTGCTATTGAAAATGGCCATTTATAGTGGATTTTCCCATTAAAAAGGGTGATTTTCCATAGTTATGTTAGTTTACCAGAGGGTATGATCCATCAAGATAGCATCAATTGGGATAAAGGCAACAACGTTTCTATGTGTTGTAAAGCCACAAGCACATGGCTATGGCTCAAAATTATGGTACCAAAAATTGTCATTTTCAATGGTAAATTAACATAAACCAACCAATTATAGGGTTAATAATTTTGAGCCATACCCATATAAGAATATCGAAATCACGCAATCAGCGATTGTTCAAACATGGATTTGACAGATCCATCGTGAGAACTGGAATGAAACGACACCGTACGGTATGGTTCCAAAGTCAGTCATCCCTTCATAGTCCATATTGTGGTATTGGATCCATTCATCGCAGGGTGCCCAAAAGCGAGGGTAGTAAAAGTATCCATGCAGGGGATAAAATACCAGAATAATTCCAATATTAGATCCCATTATTGGATACCCAGTCCATATTGTGGTATTGGAATTATCCAGAATTGAAGGACGATTAAATATGACAAGGGGATGGAATGGGACTATTGAACAGTCCTGGTCGAGAAGGCTGAGTCAGAACCAACCGCTCCTGAGACATCCCCGAGTCGGTTGTAAGTGTTTCAAACTGTTCTCCCCCAAAAGCGCCGTTCCGCGATGGCCCCGACCTTCTTGGCGCTTGGCTTGAACCACCTGTTTGAAGAACTTGAATTGCATGGACTTGATCAACTCCTCAGCTGATGCTGATCGAAAGGTCAGCTGATCATCAGCCATGTAATACAGTCAGAAGCTGGGAATTGTGGGATTGGCAGCAATTGGTTGACCTGTTCCCCATGGTAAATATTGGTAGATGATAGCTTCCATAGACAGGAACCAGAGGTGTGCCATGTTCACTGGATTGGTTTCCCATGGGCAACCTTAATAACAGCGGATATATATGGGTATTATTGTATTCTCCATTGATGGCGAAGAACCATGATTTAGCCCAGTTCAAATTTAGTGGACATCATAGCTGTGAACATTCAGGTATTGTTTGTTCCATTGCGAAATCCCTTGAAAAAACATGCCGAAGATGTGTACTCAACATTCATGCGACAATTATGGGATGACTGGATTATAGGTGGAGTCATTAATATGGGATTCTTCATATATCCATGTCCATGTGGGTGTTTCTCAAAATTTGGGTAAGTAATTGCTCCAAAACCATTGGTTTCCCCATCACAAATGACAACTGTTACAATGTTGATCAATGTTGTATGATTTTGTAGGTCCCCCATTTGAGTGAACACCCATATCGCCATATCGGAGTGCAGTATATACCCTCCGGTAATCAAACCTAGTGGCTGGATAATCTCCGAACATATCATGGAGGTTTATAGCTGGGAAAATCATCGGAAAGCCGATAAAAAACCATTCCCAAAATCAGCATGTTTATGGGTGCTATGTTTACGGCCAAACACCTCGTTTCGCCCCGTTCCTGAAAAAAACATTGCAAATTATGGGTCATTCTGGCATTCCTGAAAGCTCAGGTAGGGGACCTGTGCGACATTGCACAAGTCATCCTGAACCCTATCATCCTAAAGCCGTAAAACCCTAAATCTTAAAACATTCAAAACCAAAGGAAAACCTCTAAACGCAAAACACCAGAAACGCAAAAACCCTATATAATTCTTAAACCCCAAAACCTTAAACCTAAAAGTGATGTTGGGCGAAACGATGTGTTTGCGCGTACATTTACCATCCCCGGTCATGGGAGTTGTTTATGGCAGCCAGGGTTTCCCACATTGGTGTCTTTAGGTGCCTTTAAAAAAGTCATACCGAGGCACCCACACATACTGCAAATCACCTGAACTGATGCAGCTGCAGCGATCAGTTACACTTGTCTTTTGGGCTGCTCTTTTCGGGCCAGACATGGAACAACATGTCAAGAGAAAACAGAAGAGAAGGAAGCATGAATGTTGGATGGGTGGGGCCAATGCAAATCAACTGGCAATCGTGGAAGATAGACTTGGTAAATTGCAGCAATGCATGATCCATTCCTTCCACACGCCATCCTGGGGCACTAAAGAATGGGTCATCGTCCAGGTGTGTTTTCTTTTTACATCTGTCGGAATGTGTTTGAGGTTGATATGTATTCACATTTTTTTATCCCATGGTAGTTTGGGGATCATCTTGAGATCTTAGTCCAAACCATCCCTGCAAAAGAACCTTGAGCAGCAGTTGAATCATCTTAATCTTGGTGAGTGTTGGCTACTGCAATTCCTGCCACTTTCAAACATCATACCCATGGTGAATCTCAAGGGATGCCCGCCAACCCAGGATTCATGAATCTTGGCTGATTCATTGATCAACCCCAAATTAAAAGCTCAAACACATGGTTATTACAAATAATTACAACACTTGCATGCCTAGTGCCTACTAAAATGGTGCCCATGCCTGACCAATGAAACAGCACATAGCTTTAACCAAATCTCACCCTGCCATCTCCCCAAAATTCTCTGGGTGATGATTTCAACCGTTTCAACACATCCCGAAAACACAAAATTGTAACTTGGGAATCCGTGTTGAAATGAACTGGTTGGTCGTTTCAACATGGTTCAAGCTTCTGAAAAAGTAGTACAGGAAGCTGCCTGTGGTCAATGATGGAACGGAATATTATTTCAGGCCACCAACCAACCCAACATCTCCGACATATCCCATGATGTGCATTCTTCCCCTCACCCAGGGCTCATAGCTCAGCACCAAGCACCCCCAGTTCCGTCAAGGCACCTGGCACCACTGCAGATTCCGCCACATGTCCAGGGTGCACTGCCATCACCGTGACGAGGACTGTTGAAGGCTCAGGCGGTGGCGCGGCAAGGGACGTCCAAAGGGGCTGCGGATGTCTGCTGGGATCAATGGTTTAGGTTCAGATGGATCTTAAAGGCAACAAAATTCTGGATGCCATTGGTTGTCTCCCTAAAGTCCAGGTGTGTGTGTGTATATATATATATATATGTATATATACATAATATGTGCATATAAATTATATATATATATGTGTGCACATCATGTTTCCTTCAACCATTTTAAGGATTGGATACTCTGATTTTGTGGCTGATTTGCCAGTCTTGATGCTTTGGCAACTGTGACAGTCCAATCACGAGCCGGGCAGTGCCCCGAGCGATCCCGCGCTGTTTTGATTTTGCACGTCAGCGAAAAGGTGCCTGGTGGGACCATGTAGCAGCGTCAGGGATCATCTCTGCTGAAGTACCCTGGTAGAATGGATTGGAAATGCATCAAAAGGTATTTTTGGTGAACGTCCGACATCGTAGGAAGAGAGACAACCAAAGGGTCTTTACCCATTGATTGGGCTAAGAACAATAATTGATTTATTTAAACTTTAAATTCATCCTTCTGTACTACTACAATGGATGTCGTGTAGCTACCAATGGACAACTACCCATCTTTATTGCTTTGCAAGTAGCTGGTTGGTATGTACATATAAATCATATATATATATAGCATCAATCAATATCAATCATATATTGTATATTCATATATATGTCAATATATGTATGTATATATATATATACATATATTCTATAATTTTCTATAATGTATATCCGCATTTGGAACTAGAAATTAAAGTACTAAACTAGGTCACGCCGTCCCCTGGGGACTGCAACTCTACATCCCAAGGTTGACCCAGTGCAGTGGCTTCAAAGTGCAGAGATCTCCGAGGCATCCGCTGTACAAGTGCTGGATGGTTTCGATGGAACTGGTTTTAGATTTTTTGGGCATGAGATGGCATTGGTAACTTACTCGGAAGCGGAACAAAATGGAACAAATACCTAGAAATACGATTTGATAAGTGTGTTTTCCCAAAGAAAACCTTGATCTATATAAACTTGTTGAAAAAATCAAACCGTCTTGGATCTTGCAAGGCAAAGATAGCGTAAACAGAGCATTAAAAAAAACAACCTAAAGTAGCACTTCAAGCTGTTCATAACAAAGCCGGAAGTAAGTGACCTTTGCATTTTGCCTCGATTTTCCAGCTTACAAAGACCGTGTTGCTGTCAGAAAAAAAATACCCTCTGGCAATTCAACATAGCTATGGAAAATCACCATTATGCATAGTTAAATCATCTACAATCATCGAACTTAGCCATGGCTTCCATAACTACATCAAAAAGAAACAATGTTTGCACTATTCAAAGGACAATCTCTGTCTGAAACAACCGCTAGTGACGTGACAGCTCAGATTGCATCACTTTTAACGTGCCTTCAACATCTGTATAGACACAGGCCTAATAAGGACATGACAGGACCTGAAAGAACTATGTCATAGCATTTTTTCATTAAACTACAGCAACACAAAATACTGTTGAACGATTTCCAAAATCCAGGTTTAACGGGTTTCAGAATCCATGTATAAGCATTGTATATCTGGCCTGCATTTAAGATAGTCATTAAATCAAATCCTTCGTGTGTGGTTTTCACCAATTTTAATCTGATGTCTCATTGTTTGTAATTTTGGTTCTCTTGAATGCTCGCCTTGGTGTTCAGGGAGATTGACATAATTTGATTCCACATTGGACCAATTGGGGTAATTCTTAGATTCCACAATTTGGGTTTTGGATTACATGTTTTCTTGAGAAATCACCCATTGACATCTTGTTCTATTTTCCATTGGCATTAACTCCTTAGACGATAGACCCGTTTGGATATTATCCGGCGTATAAAGACATGTTTTGGACACTTTACTGCCAACAGTTTTATTCTTTACCAGTTCCAACAAGATTCCTCGGCGCTGCAACTGGTCACCAAGCAATGGCTCTTAGTAGTGAATGGGCAGCTCCCATCGACCTGTCCTCGGCAGGGCAAAGTGATAATCTTAACATCCTGGAGATGTGCGGGCCCCGTGAATGGATAGAAGTGGTTTATAATCCATGTATATATATATATATATATGTATATAAGTGGGGATATTCCATATATAGCTGGGTTTTTTGACCCGTGTACTAATTGGGATGCAGCCTCAAGTAGGGAATTCATCAAACTCATTGCAGGAGTTTCCAGCCTGCGCCATGTTTGATTACCATGTATTGGCAAACATTCATTGTCTATCTCACATGTAGCAAAATACGTGATCTATGGAAATACCCTCTGGTGAACTGACATAGCTAGTGAAAATGGTCATTTATAGTAGATTTTCCCAATAAAAATGGTGCTTTTCCATAGTTCCCAGGGTCTCTAGATTTTATCAGAGCTGCCCGGGGTCCTCCTCCTCCCGCGCCTCCTCGCCAGCTCCAGATCGCAGTGGGCACTGCCGGACCTCAACCGCGACTGCCAGATCCCAGTGGGCACTGCCGGACCTCAACTGCGAGCCCCAGATTTTAGTGGGCACTGCCGGGCCGCGAGCTCCAGATCTCAGCGGGCACTGCCGGACCTCAACCCCGAGCTCCAGATCTCAGTGGGCACTGCCGGACCTCAACCGCGAGCTTCAGATCTCAGTGGGCACTGCCGGGCTTCAAGGCCAGATAGAATGTCAGAGAGAATGCCACATAGAATGCCAGATAAAATGCCAAATAGAATGTCAGAATACATGCCAGAAAGAATGCCAGATAGAATGCCAAATAGAATGCCAGATAGAATGCCAGATAGAATGCTAGATAGAATGCCAAAAAGAATGCCAGATAGAATGCTAGATAGAATGCCAGAAAGAATGTCAGATAGAATGCCAGAAAAAATGTCAGATATAATGTCAGAACATGTGTCAGCTAGAATGTCAGATAAAATGTCAGATAGAATGCCAGATAGAATGACAGATAGAATGTCAGAATACATGCCAGAAAGAATGCCAGATAGAATGCCAAAAAGAATGCCAAATAGAATGCCAGATAGAATGCCAGATAGAATGCTAGATAGAATGCCAGAAAGAATGCCAGAAAGAATGTCAGAACATATGTCAGATAGAATGGCAGAGCATATGTCAGAGAAAATGTCAGATAGAATGCCAAGAGGAAGAGGAGGAGAGGACAACTCTGATGAAATCTAGAGACCGAAGGTCGCTAGATTTCATCAGAGTTATCCTCTCCTCCTCTTCCCTGCCAGAAAGTTGTGCCAGAAAGAATGTCAAAATCTGTATCACACTCATGGTGGGGATCACTCGAAGAAAGTAATTATGTTTGTTTACCAGAGGGTATAACATAACTACAACCTACTAAACCGAGGGTTGGCGGGAAGACCTGCAGGGGAGGTTCAACCCCTCCAGAAAAAAAAAACAAAAAAGATGTCACCGTACCAGTCTATTCTCTCAGGATGGGACGTGATTTCGATGTTTTTCAGCACCAGCCAGCAAGAACAAGGCAAGAAATCCCTTCTCCTGCATAGTATTATAATGATCTGCAAAACAAATAAGATATT
Organism: Symbiodinium sp. clade C Y103; assembly: GCA_003297045.1. Classification (NCBI taxonomy): domain Eukaryota; class Dinophyceae; order Suessiales; family Symbiodiniaceae; genus Cladocopium; species Cladocopium sp. clade C. Next base: position 430,475 of record BGPT01000081.1, read on the forward strand.
TATATTAAGTGGCCCCAAAAAATGAAATTTCCAATGCTGCACCAGGATTTTCACTTGGTATTCATGTATTCACTGTATTGGGAATGGGATAGTTGCATACAACTGCCATGTTGGGTCAGGTATCCCCAAACGCACATTTGTGAAACAATGCACAACCTACCCTCTGGTTATTTAACATAGCCATTGAAAATCCCTTATAAATGGAGGTTTCAATGGGACAATCATCCAAAATTAACCATTTTCCATGGCTATGTTGAACAACCAGAGGGTAAATAAACAGCTAATTATACCCAAGGGGTATCTTAGTATTGAACACTAATACACGACTGTGTCGTGACAGCGACGCCCTAAAGGTGATCGCTACTAGATCTATGCAAGGTGCAGAACTTTGTCAGCCAAGTTGGTGTGTAAATGTTTGTAACTAATAGTCATATAATGACCAATGGTCATCAATGGTCTATGGTGATTATAATGGTTGTCTATAGTTATATATCATAACTAATAGTTTATAGCTAGGGTCTACATGGTGATTATAATCACTATAGTTATAGATGTGGTCATAAACCAACTCATGACGAGCCGGCACCACCCCGAATCTGAATCAAGTACCACAACATCAACTACCCCAGATTTCCGCAAGGAACTGCAGTCGACGGCGCAGGGTGAGAAGGAAAACCAAGAAAAGCACCATTGCGATGGCCAGCAATAAGGTGCTCTTCAAGGACCTCTGCAGGGTGGATCATCCAGCTGGATCCCTGGATTTAGGGTATCTTCCAATAGTGGACTGTTCTGGATTGAAGAATCCTGTCAGCAAAAAAATGAAACATATCCCACAATAGACACCCTTGTTTAGAAATGGATTTGTTCATTTTGGGGGCCTATATTTGAGGGGGCCGTTATGCTAGGTTTATTCAATACTGATCGTCAACCCCGGATTCATGAACTCTGCTTGAAGAATTAGCGGAGGTACCCCACAAAATGGATAAGTTGCTACTAACATGGCACCCACCGGATTTCAACAGCCCAGGGGTTTATTCATCCAAGGTGGACATTGTGAATCAATAAACTGGACTTCTAGGATCCCAACAAATTTACTATACACTAGCAGAATCAGCTATGTCCAACCCCAAAGCTTCTTCGATGTTGAAGCAACCCATGGCTTTAAAATCAGGCACAAAAAAAAACACTCCAAATGAAACTGCAGTTCAGCAAACATGTGAATATTCAATGGACAATCTACCTAACATTATTTAACCTTGATTTCAGAACATGGATGGAACCGGTGTGAAAGCAGATTCCCGAAGATTGTTGCTTTTGTGATTTGGCGAGCACCCAGCAGGTGATCACAGCATGCTAGCCACTCTGCACAGAGATGATTCATCTGTTTCACATCCTGTAGCGACAGAGAAATCATCCCAAGACAACACCATCGCTTTAAAAAAGAAACATGTGCTCCATCTGCATTTCTCATGGGGATAAAGAACCAAGCCTCTCCCAAGGGGACCACCCTGATAGCTGATAAATAAGCCCCTTAGTGGTGGTTCTTGGTGGTCCCTGAATGAACCCTTCCTAGGTTTCGACCTGGAGGAGTTGGTGATGAATTCCTGCCAAGAGACAAACCCAAAACACAAAGGATCCAGAAGGAAATGCCCAAAGAGAACACCCCTGCGATGACCAACCTGGCTGCTGATGGATACCCTCTGGTAGTTTAAACAGCTCTGGAAAGTGGATAAACATGGACCATTTAATACCAGTTTTAGAAATCACGTGCAGTACTTTGTTTATTAGATGGTGATGTGTCACAGTTGTGTGAGTTTAATGGAGTGTAGCTTGCATAGACCATCATAGACGCATAAACCGGTAAAATATTCTTATTATCAAGATCAACATCAACCAAAATTGTCCATCATAGAATGATAAATGTATCATAATGGTAGACTATCAATTGTGTCCATGATAAACCAACAAAATATCTGATTATATGGTAGGGATCTTAACCCACGCCCATCAACCGGACTAGAAAGCAGGGATGACCTTGAGCTGAAGTGGATCTGGTAATCAGGAGGCCTCATCCCGTCACCAGAAATCAAACACATACCCTCTGGTAAACTAACAGTTTGCTATGGAAAATCACTATTTTCAATGGGAAAATCAACTATAAATAGCAATTTTCAACAGCTATGTTAGTTTACCAGAGGGTGTGCTGGTTTCTATATTAGTCAACCTAGTTCTATCATCCCCAGATAAGCCAAAACTATCATACTTGGGGTTGCGTCACTGTTAGGAAGTGGCTAATAACCATGGTACAATTTCTGATGGGAGATTCCCACTGAAATAGTGTAATTTTCTAACCAAATAGTATAGTTACCTTACAACAAGCTTCAGTATGGTTTATAGTATATAGATCTATCATGTAATTACACATATTAAGCATGTTAGTGGGGTTTATAAACCAACAAACACAACCGATGAGCACCACAAAGGACACTAGCCCCTCGTTGCTCCCCCGCTGTCCGTCTCCAAGGCACGTGGTGATGCGATTCCGCTGCGCCAGCGCCAGCATGCGATCCAGCGAGCGCCGGGCGGAGGACAACTCGCTGTCGATGGTGCGGACGTTGCCACCTGGGGCGGCCCCGCGGGTTCTCCGCTTCGTGGCGAAGCGGGTCAAGGATGGTGGTTTTCCAGCCGGGATATACACTGGTAATGAGAATTCATGGGATATATACTAGGTATACACTAGGTATATATAATGGTAATAATGGTAATGGGAATTAATAGGATATAGTAGGTATATGATATACAACCAATGGTTAAGCCATTTACTTACTTGGAGGATCCACGGAGAATGTGTTTGTGGGAACCATACAAAGTGAGGCCCCCACACGATAGCCAAGTTGACGTATAACTTGTCAAACTATGGTTTGTGGGGGATATATAGTTATAAAGCATTATAAAGCAACTTATAACTGGAGGGCCTCATCTTGTAGTTGGTTCATCCATTCATAAATGGGATAACCCGACGAATTGGGGACTTTCTAACTAGGCTTACTAACCACTTGTTAAGTGGGATGCTTCTCCAAGTGGGTCAAGTTAAACCTGATGGGAATCCTCTGGGCCCAACATAGCTGGGATGTTCAATGTATGTTCCATGATGATCTTCATAGCAAAGAGATAGTATTTCAATGTATTTCACAGCTTTTGATCCATCTCCATCAGGGTTATCAAGTAGACTTGGCAGCAGAGGCACTAGGCTTGTTCCGGGGGTTGCAGGATTTCACCAGTGATGAGGATTTCACCAGCGATGAGGATGCAGAAAAAACAGGAGTAAAAAGATATCCCAGTACTGGGTGCTAAAGTATCAGGTTTAAGGGGCTTTAATAGGTGTGAAGGGACCTGGTCTAATTGGATTGTTCAGAAATGGTGATTTGTTCATTTCACTCGCATGTCTGATTGCCAAGGCCACAACTGTATAGGAATATGGTCCTCCAAACGCTGTTCGACAAGTGCGGTTTGCTGTGCAACAATTCCAAAAGACCCAAATCTTCGGAATATTGCAAAAAAGGAGGAGCGTAGCTTGTCCATGAAGTACTCGTTGTAGTTCCGGCCACATCCTCCATGGGCACTGATGTCCTGGAAGTTGAAGCTTGGAAAAACGAACCCGGCAAGGACTTCACCTTTTTCTCAGGGATGCTCTTTGCCTCAACTTTATGATATCCGTAGACATCTGTCAAGATGTGAGTTTCATGGGCACGACTGGGTTCACTGGCGGGCCACAAATCGCTATCCAGGGCATTCATTGAATCGTCTGGCTGCAGGCCATGTTTCGGAAATGCGAACAAATGGTAGCCTGGTAAGATGCTGACTCAGTGAGAAAGTGAAATCCATGACCTGGAATGATCCTATGATATCCCTTCCTCTCGTATTGAACACCCCCCAGAAACCACGTGTTTTTTTTAATTTGCACATATGTGGGACCATAGAATGGGAGTATTCAATAGTAGGACGATGGGATTCTGAATGATTCTAGGGTCCCCCAGTTTCAGAACCCCCACTTGGGCTATGCCCTCAAGCCCCATGAGGAAAAGCTAGACATAGGTCGGTCTCACCCAGTGGCATGTTCCTCCAAGAAGGCTGCTGAACACCCTGAGAACTAAGCTCGAACCCTCAAAACTGACCATTTCCACTAGGAATAGTACATGTTCCTTTCCACTAGGAATAGTACATTTTCCAAACCTGTATTTTTGGGAAACGAAAAACGTGGGAAAAATCACACATGTCCTTCCCTTTGGGCATAATCTATCCGTGATAGCTTGGAGAAACTCTGGAAAATTTGATTCTGAGATTGTCGCAATTCTTTGTTTCTAAATCATGTTTATCTTACTGGTGCTTAGTAGGGAATGGGCGTTGCTGGGATGATTCTTAATGGTTATTATAGGTCATTCCCTCATTCCCTGCTAAGCACCAGTAAGTTGTTTAAATCCAGTCTTTCAGGATTATAAAGGATTGTACATGGCCCATCTCAGATACCCTAGCAACTTACTATCCATTTTTCTTTGCGGCAAGAGCTTAAAGTCTTCAACTAGTTAGTTTACCCAGTCATATCAGCTACATCCCCATCCCTTGTTTTTCATGATATTGCACTCCCGTCTTTAGAGATATGTAAATCTTGCTGTAAGCATTACACTACGCTTCACGAATACTGGCCTCTCTTTTTGATGGTTTACACCCCACATGTCGGTTGTGTTTCAAATTGTTTAACCATGCTTCACCCACATTGCTGGTTCAGCTACTCAACTCACCAGTTTGTATACTACAATATTTATGTATATATATATATATACGTATGATCATCGTGAAGTAGATAGAAGATATGGGATTTTCAAGAGTATTCCTGCCTTACTGAGGAATCGCTTAAAATTTTCATCTTCGATCTACTCCAGGATGATCGAACATAACCATAAGTGACGCCACGTTCCTCACCATAGGTGCTGCTCAGCCACGGACATTCAAGATCGTTTCGCGCTGGGTAGCGAGGTCTGTAAGAACTCCCTGGCCCACCTGGCGGGTCAAAAGCTATGAAAATTCAGGCTTCATCGCTACAAATTGGATAACAAATGGATATGGATAAATGTATGTGTATATATATATATATATATATACCCTGACCTTCAAACCAACATTATTTTAATGTGCGTTCGCGGAACCAACATTATTCAACATCTATTCCCAGAGCCCGCAGAGAGGTGACACATTTTCCAAGGGCCATCAATCACAGTGTCATGAGCCCCTGTCAGCGCATAGCATTCCTCATCAGCCTTAGAATCCATCATGATTCCATCATGATCCACCAAAATCAAATAAAGTTCACTGCATGAATGCAGAAACCCAGTTGATGTAAAAATTCTGCATGGCTAATATGACTATCAAGCGCCCCTAGTGTTTCTTTCCAAAATCATCCAAGCAACGAGTTGGCTTTGTATTTCATGGAGAGGAGCCTGCCAGAATAGGCATTGTCCCACTGGCGTTATCGTAAATCACCAATGTGAGAGTTTTGACAAACAACCATGCCCACCAAAGAAACAATGCAAGGGATGCAGAAGCTACTCATGTAGGTATGGCCTTAGTCGCTGGGTTCGCATCAGCCACACTGCACGTTTACGCGGATGTGAAAATTTTGACGCTCCTTAGTTGTATCATATGTTGTATCTAGCCTTAGACATGGATAACAAAACTACTAGACGCGCAGCCACAATTCCAAGACACAACAAGTTAAAAAGAAACATATCAGTCATGTCCTAGAATCCTTTGGCCCAACGCATAGCATCCTCGTCAGTATAGCAATGTGTGAAACGCGGGTTGCGTCCTTGCACGAATCTGTGGCAGGTCAATTCAAACAAACAATGATTTTTAGGCGCTGACGTCCCAAGAAAAGACCCTCAGTGCTACTTAGCCACTTGTTGCCCGTATCTCTCTGCAAATGTGTATCAGAGCCTAAGCTGCATAGATGCAGTGACCCAAATTGGTGCAGCACTGCACTGTACTTTTTTTAAAAAAATCTATTTTTGCAGTGGCAGGTGACTGCGCGGCCTCCGCCTGCTTTTGAATCAACAACATCATAAAACATGAAAAACATTGCAGTCAAGATGCATGTATTTTCGGAACAAGAGAGAACTCCTGTCGTTGTTGTCGAATGGAGATTACACATATCGACTTGTAGGTGCGCAAGAACAAAAATCCTTCGGCACACATCTTGTTTGCGACAGCTTGTGTCCTGAGTTTAGGCTAGCACGGGCACATAGGGTATCCGCAGGTATTCGCAATTATCCGTTCAACTAAGATTAGCCTAGATTCAAGTTCCTGGGGTTCGACTCCATCATGTGGAAGAATTTGGCCATGGATGTCCTTGGTCGACAGCATCAAATCAGGCAGTGGAACTGCAGTCCAAGGGAAGTGTGCTCATTGCGAATGGGGCCTTAAATGCTGATGAGATTTATCATCAACACAAATCAAAGTTGGTCTCAAAAATAAACTCCGTCCAGTATTGCAACTTGATGACTGGTTACCTTTTTTTCCTGGAAATCTCACTGGGATTTTGAAAGAACAGTTGCATTTGAACAAACCTGGAAAAGCCAACAGATCCCTGGTAATGCCGGAAAGCATCATCAAAACTTGCACCAAAACAAAGCGACCAGAGTCATAATTTGGATCCACACCAGCACATGCTACTGTGACGGTGTCTGCAAGCCACGCGCAGATCAATCTGCCATTCCAGGCCTTCGCAGTGAGCAAGATGTCTCCAGTTTTTTTGTGAACCTGGGCCGGGTCAGCCCAGAAACTCTTCCATACAACTCGCAGGAAGTTTCGACAGTGGACAAAACTCACACGCACTTGGTTGTGGAAAAATAATTCACCTTTGTTGTTTAGATCCTTTTGCCAAAGAGCCATTTTAACCGTGAAGGGAGCCTGTGAATGGCTAATTTTGTTTGCTCGGCACCAACCCACGAATCCCTGATAAGCTCGATCCAGTTTCTGTTGTAAAGTTCCTGCTCCCCAGTAGAGCAGCTGCTCCGCCAGCATGTTCCTCAGGATCATGTTGGACTTTCATAGTTATCATCTACCTGACATGGGGTGTTATATGATAAGATTATATAATTTATATTAGGGTTATCAAAATTGAAAGTGTTCTACATAGCATTATCATCGGCCCCCCAAATGTTCCCAAACACTGTCTGAACATTTTTTTCTTATTCTTTAAAGTTGTTGTGTTGATCATGCTGCATGCATTCATGAATACATTTTTGGGGTATGCATTGTGTGGATCATTTTGTTTTAGGATAACAATGGATGATAACAAGATTACATGTGAGCATGTCAAGTCACACCTCACTGGGCTTCAAGGCGCTGAAGTTGTGAGTGCCTACATGGAAACAGTATCTTGGTTCAACATGTTCCTGGCGTCAGGTGCCCACCAAGCATCAAACATCCACCGTTGATTCGGAATAAGATTCCAAGGTTGATCACATGCATTGTGCACCACTTCAATAGGGAAATTGAGAATCCTCGAAGGTTGATCAATGGACCTGGGTCAATTCAATGATTTCATGAAGGCTTCAAGACCAATCAAATTCCATCAACAAATGAAGAACAAAATTCAAATCAGTTTGGGCAAACAAAAGAAAATGCAACCGATTATGCGATTGAGTTGCACACGTTGGTGCTGGGAAGCCTTTTGTTGATAAAGTCCGCTGTTGTGAAATGGGTTTGATTCCATGAGCTGTCTTCATCCAAGTTCCAGTATAACATACCAGGGTCGCCAAGGTCTTTTGAGAGAGCTTCGCACTGAAAGCATACTTGTACAGAATTCCAAGAGCACTTGAATTTCCAAATGAGCTTGTGGAATTCCCAGTCCCCTCGAATTTCACCCACCTGAAATGTGTACTGCATTGTGGTGATTGGCGTGCCAGCACGCCGTTTTTCAGCCTGTGACAACTCTCGCCCTCGTGGGCGCCTGTCTGGATTGATCCCTGTATGCAAACAATTCAGGGACCATACTACCCACCTTAACACTTGGTTGACTGTCTTATTTTCAAGTAAAACCAGGCCGTCACATGACCAAATCAAGAACCTGGAATACCTGACGCTCTTCGGTCGGAAGACCGGTATGTTCAACCAAAGGCAGAACACCTTCTCTTTTTTGATTTTGGTAACAAGCTGTGCTCCGTCACCGTATAGTCCTAACGGAACCTTTTGCCGAGCAGGGGATCCAGGACCCCAATAGGCTTCGAGAATGTCAGGTTCGAAACGAAGTCCAACATGGTCTATGAGATACCAGATAATGCGATGGGGAAACAGAATGGGTTGTTCCTGTAGGCAGTAGCCGTTCGGGTTCTTCTCATCCGTCACCGGAACCCAGATTTTTTCAATCTCCTAAGCTTCATTGTCAGAAGATACATCAGCAAATCTGAAGTTGTTTCATGGCATTTGAATTTCCAACTCAATGTGAAGCCAAACCATGATCCTACATACACTGTTATAAAAATCGTATCAACCAAGTTGGACAACCAGCCCAAGCCCAGGTATTGTTCCCACATCATATTCATCGAGTTCAAACTTGGTTCGCCTTTCCAGGCCAAGCAGCGACAGGGACAGATGTGAAGCCAAAAAAATCACGAGCATCATTGTGACCACTTTTGGTTCCTAGCTTGACGCTCTCGCTGTGCACAGCATTGACACCACTCTCCTGGCAAACGACATAAAATTAGGTTGGACTTGCATGGGTATGCTGTCAAAGAGTGAATCTCTGAATGTGTTTGTATGATCAACAACTATGAATCTTTGATATCAAGAATCATAATTTAGTGTTTTTAATTTGCCAGTTACCAAGTTACCACTGGTCCTGTATGATATCAGAATGCAGGGAATGGCATGTCAAGGATCCAAACTAAGTTAAGTGAGAGCCACTGCACCACAACAGAGGCTCCTTCACATGCGCTCGAATTCTCTTCATTGCCCGGTGGACAGAGGTGATCTCAGCTGCGAGTGGGCACTGGGAAGTGGGTGATGTTGACATCACATTACTTCGAGAACCCGATGAATCCCAACTGTTGGCAAGCTAGTAAACGTTCGATTTGAAAATGGTGAACCCAACATATAATATTTGATTGATCGAAGTATGAATCTTACTTAAGCTCGATACCAGTTTGTGCCATAATTGTCCCTGCTGTGTTTGGTTGGAGGCAACGGTAAGGATCAGTATCTAATTATCATCCCATTTTTTGGAATTAGAATAAACTGTATCGTCATTTCAAAGAAGTGTTCCCGTAGGCTAGATGTACAGAACCCTGAACTGTGTTTGTGAAAGGGATGTAGCCGAGACTCTCCCATGCTGACATCTTCAACTGCTTGTTGAACCACATCATTGCTCTTCTCGTCCCGGCAATCAGAACCTGCGTTGGAAACATCCCCACAACATCATGTTGAACAGATGCGGTTTGTTAAGATATCTGGGCTAGGCTGACTGTCCACTTTTCTCCTTGTTTCTTTGAAAAAAAACGATACTAATATACTATAGTCTCACATGATGCTCAGCTCAGACAGAATATGTTCCGATGCATCTCCCATTGCACAAACCCTGAAGCCCTTTCTCCCAAGAGTTCACGTCCATAGAGCAGCACACGGCCACAAGGCGTGTGTACTGGCTGAATCAAAGCTCAGATCCCGCCCAGGGCTCAGCTCAGGATGCACCACACTCATGTCTTACATACATGCAGCTTTAGAAGTAGGACGACCATCCAAGAATCCAGATTTTTTCTCATTTGTAGTAGCGCCTCACAAAAAATCGGTTTTGTGATGTTTTGTGTGCTTCGAGCTGGTGATTCCAAAAAATCTGAACAAGACATGCATGTGGTCACTACCACCCTGCTAAAGCCGACTTCCATAGGCGATGCTCATGCCACACAAAATAGGCCATGGGTCTTCTTCAAATATAGGTGAATGAACGTTACTAGAAATTCTATAAATAAGATTAGATAAGTCTGTTGATTGATATGTGGAATAGAACCTTCAACATTTTGAAAAATGGAAAACCCCTTGGGCCTTTGGCCATATCCCAGGTAGGCACTCCATCCCACTGAACCGAATGCATTTCCGCATTCGCAGATATGCCTCCGTAGGGTCAGACCAGGCATCATTTGATATTGTGGTTAGCTGCGAAGTCCAAAAACAATTTGACATCCTGCTCAGCAGAATCAGCGGCTGCTTCCATATCGTCGATCATAGCATCGGTTGCTTTACCACCCTGAACGAAGACTGGGTATTGATTCGATGCCAGGCTATTATTTTGGTTAAGAAGTCAAGGGAATCGCTGATGAATGGCGATTCTGGTTGTATACAAATTGGATGGTTCAAAGAACATAATTAACGGCAGTAAAAAAATGAATTTGAATTGGGACAAACATTAATTCACTCCTCATGGACCTCAAATGGTAGTGGATGATCAGTAAATGGACCCAATGGCAGACAAGATGATACACCAGGTTTTGACCAATCGCCACAATATATCAACATGCATGACAGCCCTTACCATTACCCAAGAAACATGTGCAATTTGATCGAATTTGTTGTTTGATTCACATTCTCCATAGGATCCAGAGTGCCCAAATTTACTTATTGGGTAATGTTGGGTCATAAGTTTATAATATGTTTTTTTGGTGTAGATGTGTCAGATCATGCCCTCGCCTTGCAAGCGTCGATTTTCATCGACAAGCTTTCTCGGGCCTTCTGCAACTGCTTTGTGTGAGGCTTGATCTCGGCGACCAACATGTCCTTCATCTTCTGGGACCTCAATTGCCAGCTCCAAGGAGAACATGTTGGGGAACCATGCCAGGGCTGCTAGGTATAGTAATGATGGGTCTTGGTGAGTGGCTGATATATTATAATCGAACCAAAAAAGCAATCGAATAATCAATGGGGTTTACTGTTTACTTAACATAGCTTTTGAATAATAGGATTGATGTGTTGGTGCATGTATGTGCATGTGAATATCTGATATGATATCTTAGGTATCTTGTTTATTATTATGTCTTTGACTTTGATCGACTGCATTCAAGTCAGCGGCCACCACAGCTAGAACCTTTAAGGCCGTTACATGTTTTGAGCTTTCACTTCCGCAAGGTATGCTTTGGCAAGGCAGTTTGCCAGTTTCGTCACCACCTGATTGGATGTGAGTGCCCGTAATATTCCTGTAAATGAAAATTAACCCTGATTGACCAGGCTACAAGTTTCAATTTGAAATCCTTCTTACTATCTCTTACTCAGTATTGGGTTTCCATGCCAAAAAAAGCTCAAAGTTTAGCTAGCCACTTTCTGAGTAAGTCTCTTGATTGAAGTTAGACAAGACAATCACGAGATGTGAATTGAATCTGTTGACAACACACATCGCTTGGTCAAATCAAAGAGGATCGGTGAACATAGCCAACTCAGGACCAGCCTTGTTAGCAGTAGTGCATTTCTTGCGAATGAGCTCCTTGGCTTTCTTTTCAATCTCCTTATTTTCACGCTTTTGTTTCTCCTCCTCGGTTTCCTCCTTGCGTCCCTTTCCTTTGTCTTTGTCTTCTTTCTTTGGCTTGTCTTCTTTCTTTGACTTGTCGTCTTTTCCCTTTGACTTCCTGGCCTGCTTTCCTGATTTCCTCTTACGCTTCTTATCCTGGCGCATGACAAATTGCAAGTGAGTGACAAAAACAAGAAACCCAACTAATCTCCATCGATCCCAAAGATCGCCAAATTAGCTTGAATATGTTTTAACCCTCACACGCACACAAGCAGCAAAAACACATGTATTTGTTTGCCTTGACACTCGGCGACGAAGAAGACTTGGAACTTGACTTTGACGCAGACGACTCAGCTGAGCTACTGCTGGACTGGGTGCTCTCCGAAGATGTGGATCTTTTCTTTGCCTTCTTTCCCTTTTTGGGTGCTTTGGACTCTTTCTTTGACTTCGTTTTCTTCTTCCTATCTTTGTCCTTTCTACGGTTGCTCCTCGTCCTGCTTCGCCCACGACGATTGTCCTCCTGGTCATCATCAACGGCACTAAAGAGGCTTGTGGTCACAGCATCTTCCAAATCCTCTTCGCTGTCGTCGGTCCAAACCAGGAACTGTCTCATATCCTGAGATGATGTCTGGTAGCAGAAAAGCATGAGACATCACGTGTGACTTTTGCATGGTTTGATATGATGTTTGAGTTGGGATTATTCCATTGAAACTATGTCAACACATGTGGAAGCGGTAGAGCCAGCAGTGCCAGCATTGTTTTAGTAGCCCCCAGATTTTTTACTCATTGTGTGTTGGAAACTTCATGAAACTTCAATCCAACTTGAAATTGTGCTGGTGCATGTGGGGGCTAAATATCAGCTTGGGGTCATCTTCTTTCGGGCAATCCGGATGGGGACGCACATGGTCTTTCATGTCTGGATCGTCCAACTTGGCCTGCGTAATCTTTTTGGCCATTTCTGCAGACCCGTAGCGCATGGCAAGTTCTGCCTGTGTCAACCATTTGCGGGCCCCCCTCTTCCTAAATCTCTTCTCAGTCTTCAGCTGCAAGAAGAGGCTCGATTGTCTCCAATGACCCTCGCACGTCAGCCATTGATCAAATAAGATCGCCAGCTTAGTTGAACCTGGGAAAGAGGCAGGTCAGGTATCGTCTAGACAGCCAGGGGTCATTGTTCCCAGATACTTGTTACTCAAGATGTAGCAATATCAGCACAGGATGGTTTTGTGTTCTTTCATATCACCCAGTACCCTGGTCACTCATAGATAATCTCCGGAAAAGATGATGAAGTGATGGACATTGGATTGAGTAGAATTTTCCTTTTACGTAATCTTACGTACGCCCAGTGTTGGTCCAACTTTAGATTTTAAGCCTGGTTGTCACAAATTAAATGACACAAAATAACCAAACAAAAGTATGTTTAAGTGGTTCTAACGAAGAAGCATCGATGCGCCGACTTAGCTGCTTTCTGGATCTCTGGCGGGCACGTCTTGCCTTGGCAAGAGACTTGCATCCATGCGTAATTACCCCCCACAGGATAGAGAACATGCATGCTTATAACAAAATAAAACCTATCATTGGACACATTATGGTTGGAAATCATTTTGAAACCCTCATCACTGAGCCACCATGGTTTTGGAGCCAATGAGATCCCAATAAGATTTTGTGAACCTGTGCCTGTGCTTAAGGAAACAACAACAGTTACTGTATTATATGAACCCCTTGCTATCATATATATATATATATATATCAACTAACAGTGGAGACTGAAAACTGAAATGACATGGCATTGAATGATCGATATATTATATTAAGCCATGGTACTTCTGACAGATCGAAAGAACTTCATATAGCGAGCATGGGCCCTCTTCTTGGCTGCAACCTGCTCTGCAGTCGGTGCATTAGGGTCTTTTATCTCCTCATCCTCACTCCCACTCCCCCCACCGTCTGACTGAGAGCAACAGCTTCTTTCTCGGCCTCAGCAAATGTCGAAGCTCGATTGAGGCTCGACTGCACGGCACTGGCAGTGCTTGAATCTGGGGTGGTTGATTCGATCTTGGGCGAGGTTGCCCTGGTGGGCTTAAGAAGTTCCTTTGAATCCGGTGTTTTGGTAGCATTCGTTTGGTCCGTTTCTTGGCCACCATTAGGATTCTTTGGCTTGGCCTTGGAAGCCGTGGTACGTTTCTTCTTGGCTGGGGGTTCATAGTGTAAGGTTGGCTGTGACTCAAGGATACGCTTGGATTGGATGTCTTTCTTGAGTCCTGGCTGAGCAGAAGTAGTGACTGGTTCGACTCTTTCCCCTCCAGATCCTCCAGTACCTTCAGTTTCCACACCAGCGTCTGGAAGTGTAGCAGCACTGGCACCTGAGCCACATGCGTGACCCATGATATGATGTTTACTTAATTTATTTTCCTGATCAAGGTGGAAAAAATGCACAGGCTGGCAAGTCATGGAACTTCCATCCAATTATGGTTTTTCAGTTGTAGTGCTCATTGACCACACTCAGAAATGTCAAATTGGTGATGTGACAATCGCAAGTTTGGATCTACCGCCATGCCTGTGATTCATCCCAAAATCTCCCAGCCCAGCATGTGGTTTCAATTCACCCATGAACCTAGTGCCAGGCCTCGTTCCAATTTGGTTTCCTTGGCCGCCTGAACGTCCTTTTCAAGGCGCTTGGTGGCCGTTGGGTCCGACCTGCCGCAGGACATGCCATAGATCAAGAAAATCATATTTACAATTATTCACCCTCTGGTAATCAAATATGGTAATGGAAAAATGGCAGTTGCAATAGGAAACTCACCTAATAAATGATCAATATTTCTTTACCCTGTTTGATCACCGGATGGTATATCGATCAGTAGCCCAACAATAGTCCAACCAATTCAGGAGCCGATAATCCATGAAAAAATCATCGACACCTAGCATATAATATAAAATCCCCATGTGCAGCAATGTGGAATTGACTATGGTTCATCACATATCATCACACGTGTTGATTGTTCTCCAAATCCCCAAACCTGGTAATAGAACTTGAGCATGTTGAATTATGATATGAATTTTGTCTTTGAGCCTGGCTTGCTCTTTTGCTTTGGCCAACTTCTTCTCAGCCTTTGAAGGTTCTTTGTGTCTTTTTTCCTCAGCTTCATCCTTATCCATTACCTCATCAACCCTTATCCTTGCATCATCCTCAGCAGCGGTTGCAGCCAATTTGGCTGCCTTTTCCAAGGCTTGTTGCACCTTCTCAGACAGCGGCATGATATCACCAACCAGGATCCCAACAACCGAAATGGCTATGATAAGATACAATGTTGTATGCACACCCAAGAAAACTGTCGATCGGAGAAATCAAGGTTATAGGATGGCATATGTTCCCAAACTGGCATTTTTGTCGGTTACCTTTTTTTTTAAAAAAAAAACATGGTTTTTGGGGAAATGGTCGTTCACGTTTAGAAATGGTCGTTCACGTTTAGAAATGGTCGTTCACGCACCATTCACGCTCATTCACGCTTCATTCACGCTATGTAATTTTCCTGATTTGCTGGGAATCTATGCCACCCCATAGCCCCTCGTGAGTGCGGCTGGCAGGCATTCAGCTGTACATACTCGGGCACTGGCAGGAGTCTCAATGATTTTCCACGGCTCAGCTAGGTGGCACAGCTGCCATTGGGTGTAACGGCTAGCTAATTAACCTGATAGTTAATTTGTGGCATCTTACAATGCTAATCTCATAATTCAAGGCCAGGTTCCCCCCACAGCAAAAATAGGATTTACATCGCTAGTTTTTGAATTAGGGACCACTATATATGCGGTGTATCGCTACCATTGACCACTGGGAACCAAACCTGAAGGTCTCTAATCAAGACCCCCTTCAAACTTGGGGTGGAAGAAGCCTTTTTTGGCTTCCTCCTTCAAGAACGCCTTGACATCGTCCAGCGCCGCATGCCTCCATCCATATGGAGCCTGGATATGCCAGATTCAATGCACGAAACACATATCATGGATTGTAACCAGCCCCCCTTTGGCCAATGGTAGTGCATATTGATAAGTGACCACTGAAAACATGCTCTGGCAAAATATTTCCGGCTAGGTTTCTGTTTTCAAGACAGGGTTTCTTATATAATAGAATTTACTAATTCAGATTACACCTTCTGTTGGCCCCCTCTGATTTATGTTCTACATTAATGGGGCACCAAACAAACCATGAAGACAATTTCATGATTGTGGATGCGTGGACGGTTGGAAATCCATAAATTTCAAATGGTCAGAAACCGGTTGTCATTTGCAATTCCAGCCCACAACCCCAGCCTTCAGCACCGTGTTTGGCTGAGGCTTTGGTGCTTTGTCTCCATACATGGCCATTTTGAGGACCTGATCCCCAGATTTTTTCACCTGGGCCAGTCAGCGGGGGTTTGATTGATTGAAATCCAGAATTTGGAGAGAGAAATGGTTGGTGAAAACATTTTTCCCTTACTCAAAGTGTTCCGTAAAGTCAACATTGTACTAGTGTGGTATGGTATATATCATACAGCAGCACTAGATTTGAAGATGGTCATTTGATGCCTACTTCAAAAATCAAGTTGGTACCAAAGCTTATCTTGTCATGGTTCTTCAATCAAATCCAGTTACACTGAATGACTTACCAGCCAACCAATCAACGGCTCACAATCCTAGGCTCCTGCATGCCAGCGCACCACCCACAACAAGTTACGGAATGTTGATTCATGGCTTCCATAGTATCACCCATTATCTTGTACTTGTAGGACAATCGAATTATTGATATCGGTATCATGGTATGGCATTAAGATTTGACTCCCTGAATGTCCCTGGGATCAGCACATATTTCTTGTGGTAGGATGCCACAGCCTTTCCATAGCGCAGTGGGTACACGGCTGAAGCACGTAGACCTTTTGCCCCTGACCTCAGTGGCAATTCATTGGCCAGTAATGTGCATTTTATGCCCTCATCACCCAACATAGTTGTTGAACAAGAGGTTGCAAAAGGTTCAATGATCAAGTCAACAGTCGCTGTCGATACCTGCATGATGTAATTTTTACAATGGACAATTTCTCCAAGAATTGAAATTGATGCAATGCACACATCTGAGTAGAAAACACAACGGTCTTGCCGGTCGTTTTTGATATCGTTTTTTTCACCAAAGGGTTCTTTGTCGTCTTTGCTCGTGCGGCCACCTTTGCCCTCAAGGCCTTCGACGTCCTTCGGTACAACTTTTCCAAGTAAGGCCTTGGCAGCCAGTGTCGGTGTCTGGGCCGGTTGTGGTTCACCTTGCATTTTAGAGTTGACATCCAGTGAGGTGTGTCTCAGATTTCACTTTATCAGTGTGGGTGTTCGCAAATCTTCTTTACGATCATTCAGAGACATTTTTTCGGGCACGCCGTTTTGAAACCATGGTAGTAATGAACTTGCTTTTTAGCTGTAACATGCTTTTGCAAAAATATCCTCAATTATATTTCATTCTGATAAAACCTGGGTCAGCATTGTTTAGCACCCTTGGCCCCCCAACGCGACTCCGAACAACTGTGTTGGCTTGAGAGATTGGTGGCCGTAGGAAGCCATGTTACTCAGTGAGACGGCCAAGGTGTCGAAGGAAACATTTTGGGTTGTCAAAAAAGCATGTGAGCATCCATTGTTCAAAGGAATAGATGATACTGTCACTCCACAATCCAAGGCTGGCACAAACTGGTGAATTTCCAGTCAATGAACATGTTGCAAACCTTCTTCAACCACTTCATATAGGGGAAGGACTCCATGACGCTGGATCGTGGTTGCTCGATTAGGAAAAAACATCCACGGCAAAGTGCCAGACACAGCAGTATAACCAGTCGAGTTGTGATCCTTAGTTCGGTTGATAAAGCATGAAGCTATATTATATGCATATATATATATATATATATGGATGAGTTATAAGAATTAGTAGTCAGGGTAGTACGCCAAATCGCAACAGAAATTGAAATGTTGCAATTATAGTACAATGGTATGATGGTTCACCTGCAAGATTCCGGTTTGCTTGCCGAACATACAACCTCAAAGTTGCAGCACCAAAGGGATTATACCTGGTCCTACGTGAAGTAGCAGAATTCAACCACACGAAGCTCCCACATGGTGGGCCGCAGTGAGCCACCGCGCCAGGTTTGAGCTTCAGTATCAAATGCACTGCCGTGAGCCATCCACACCTCAGCCAGAGGACATGTGAGGGTTGGGACTTAAGGTACAGGGTATTTTGATATGTCACCATTTGAAACAAGAGATCAAGGAGACCAAAGAAAGCGTATCAATTTTAATGAAACACATTTTAAGATGATCCTAACAGAAGCCATTCCCTGGGTTGCCAGACACCGAGAGTATGTCATTCCTGTCACCACCATGTTCTTTGTCGTACGAACGCCTGAATCATCACATTTGACAGCTGTCGTTGACTTCGAATCTTCACATCTATCAACTGATTGATGATTCCAAGGTGTTTCCTGGGCAATCCTGACTAAGTTAGTTGATTTTAGCTGTCAGTACCTGAGACCCCAACGCACGAAGGTTCTCTCCAACTGGGCAAGGTCACAATGAGGAATGTGTGGAATATACAACATGTGAAGAGTACAACTTATGTTCAGGTTAGGGTCCCAACTAAATCCCTTTGTCACACTCGCCATTCCACTGAAGAGATCGACGCAATCCAGGTCCTGAGACGGAGTGAACTTTTTTTATTTACCAACACGGATCAGCCATTCAACTTCAAATTGATCAAATGATTGCATATATGATATTTGGCTTCAACGTATTTCAACTATCCAGTCAAAGGTAGTATGTTTTTCAATAATGAAACTGGGTGCCCCACTTGCTTTGTCGCTTCAAGGGTCGAGGCATGCTCGATGACATAGTCGACCGAATGCAACCTCAAATCGATACCATGGGGCCGACAAGGCACATTTAAGAGGCAACCACCTTCTAAACATGTTCAGCACTGAACATCTTTGTGATTATGATGATGTTAGCGGCACTCAGCCAAAGTACAGCACCAATGGCAGACCCAAGAAGATCAGCATGGACGCAGCACGCTGTGACAAGAGCAAAGGGGAGTGGACATCATCACGGCGACGGGGCATTATCACTAAGCTCTGGTCTGAGGATGATTATCTCGCTTGATTGTCAATGGCTGTGGCTAATGACCACAAGTTGCAAGATGAAATGATCCTTGAATGACACATATAACAATCTAAGTAAGTCCCATCACATGAGAGATATGAGAGTGCAACAGACTAGTTGCGTTGTTTGGTTTCTCTTTCGAAGGAATGATTAGAATCCTAGGAGACCACATCAACAACACGTGTGTGATTGGCTGGACATATTGCACCTGCATGTATCATTGGTTCGGCTGGGACAACCAAACACCATCAACACTTGAGCACTGAGTAGTCGTTGATCTGTTTTCCCTTCTTGACGCCCAATCAAAGATCTCTGATTCCTGCTCTAGCCACAATGTGAAATCCACATGTGGGGGCAAGAAATATTGATAAATCATCGATGATGAAAATTTGCCGCCAATGCAGCTTCTCACTAGTGGATGGTTGACAAATTGCTATGTTGGAATGTGATACTTCGGTGGTATGAGCCTCACATGAATTTCGGAGAAGCCGCAGTCTGAGTCTCAGCCACCCAAACGGTCAGGACTCTGGCACTGCTTCCCATCCAGCCAAGAGCTGAGCATAGGTCCACCTCGGGAAACCAATTAATGGGGAATTCAAATCATTGAATAATCTAACAATCCAAGTTTGGAAAAGGGAAACTTGAAAAACTTAGATCTCTGCGCATTGCGCATCCCCTCATACTTGCGCCATCCAACGGATACTCCATCCTGAGAGTTTGCCTGCAGCGTGATGATGTAATGGTTGGACCAACTGGTGAAACAGTGAAACCTTTGACTAGGTCATGTTGTGAGTAGACTTCGATTGTGATTCTAGAGGTATGTTTTGATATTTTGGACAGCCTTTGATCAACCAGAAATTGAGGATATATGATCATAAATCTGCATAGCTATTAATATTGAGCTATTTAAAAATCTCCCCCAAACTGACTAAGCAACTGTTTCTGGCCTTGAACCTCAGCTGGAGGTAGGCGTTCACCTTTTCCACTCGGGGGATGTCTTTGGGGACCGGGTAGACATAGAAGCTCCGGTAGGCCAGCCTATCCCAGCTAGGTCCAAAGGAATTTGACGAAAATCAATCAAGTTGGCACCATCCAAGCTTAAGAATTTGAATGAACAAAGTAGGCCCCTGACACAGGGGAAATGGCCGACAGTTGTGCACCATCTTTCGCCGGGTTGGGCAAGTTGTCTGGTGCATAAATGGTGTACGACCTGGACAAAAGGTTGAAAACAGCGATATCGATATAGGTAGCTGGGGCTATATTATATCATATCATATATCATCCTCTTGAAGTGCACTATTACTATATAAAAATTATATTATGCATTAATATGCAAAATGCCCAGTGGCACTGCTAACAATCAGCTGAGGGCGGGGCTTCTGACCCTCCGGAAAATCAGGGAACTTCGAAGCAATAGGCAGTGACTTCAGAAAGTCCATGAGCTCCTTTCTGGCCACATCCTGGGAGAACAATGATCGATCAATTAGCTATAATAAGACTTGATTGAATGCCCACAAAAGATAATCATCATGGGAGTGTGCGTAGGTAGATATAACGTAACTGGTTGTGACGAGCTTCAGCGGTTTCTGCTCTTTGTTTCGCCCTTCTAACCTTCAAAGGAGTCTTATCAGGTTTGCTTTCCTCGTGCCTTTGATCTTCCTTTGCTTTGTTCAAACCCTGCTTTGGTTCTGCATCCGCCCCCACTTCAACTCCATCCTCCGCTTCCTTGAACTCTTGGTCCAGGTTTCTGACTGCTGGGTCTGCATCTGTGTTTGTCTTCTTAGTTTTTTTGGTTTTGTTTTGTTCTTGCTTCTCAGTCTCATCCTTCAGCACCATCTTTTGCAGATGCTTGCCTACTTCCTTCTCTGCTTTGTCCCGCTGACGGTTCTCACGGGTCTTTTTCACAAAGGGGCTGTCAGTGACCTTCCTGCTCCCCTTCTTGGGCTTGCTTGCCGGTTTTTCAGGTGTTCCTTTCGTTCCTTTGCTGCTCATCACATCTACCTCCTCACTATCCTCGTTCGATGTCGCTATGTCAAGATTGAGTGCAGGGCTCATTTTCTGTTGTCCTTCCTTCGAATCATCATTCGGTTCATCCTTTCTAGAATGTTCCTTGTCCTTTCTCTCTTTGGATCTCTTTTTGTGTGCCTTGTCTTCCTTTGCCTGTTCATCGCAAGTTTCTTGATTACGTTTCTTTTTCTTGGTTGGCTTCTCTTCTGTCTCAGCTGTTGCTTTGTTTTCATCATCCTCTTTCCCTTTGTGTTCATCTCCTGTGCCCTTCCTCCCTCCTCTGCCACGGCCTCTGCCTTTACCCCGACCTCGACCTCGACCTCGCCTAGGTTTGTCAGAAGCATCTGAGGCTTCCTCAGCTTCTCTGAGGAATCTATCGGGATCCTCTGCCTCCTGTTCTTCTTCTCGTGCTGCCTTTCTCATCTTTTTCTGTGCCTACCACATGAGGACATTTTTTTTCATACTCTCAATCCATGCTGCACATATATGGAAACACATTTTGAAATCATCAAACAAGTTAACTAGAATTTGACGTATACCTACATGAGTATACATGGGAATTAATCATTAATCCATATGTGGGCAACGCGCTGCCACCTGCATGCATGCCCCTGGACACCTGCCCGATATCGATCATGTCATTGTCTTTTGCAAGTCCACTTGAAATTCTCTCCGCTGAAGCCACGGCATGTAGCTCATGTTCCGGCTCCTTCCTCAAAGGCTCCGTGTCCTGACACAAATTGCAAACCCACCCACACACACAGAAATCACACACTTGCTTTGGTTGATAAATCAATCCCATCATTTCATTTTAACTCAAAAAAGAGTTGTTCAGAATTGTCCATTTGTCATCTCAACCAATCATTCGTCCTAGAATGTTTTTGCTTGTTCACTGGGAAAAATTAAGTGTTATAATCAGCGAAGTGGAAAAAAAATCTACTACCATGTGATCCATATGTGCCACATCCATCCACATCCCCCCCATCCCTCGCCTTGAACGCCTGCTTGTCAGCTTCGTCATCACTGGCCAAAACGGTGTACAAAGCCTGTTTTTGCTCTTCCCCCGTATGACTTGACCCCGGTTCTACCTTTTCATGCGGTTTTTCTGCATTCTCGGGACCTTCCCCTGTATCCTGTCTCAATCGCTTGCCTGGCTTGACATCCGATGGCATGCCATCTGGGCTGAAGTTGAAAGCAGCCAGCTCTTTGGGAGTGAATTTGTACCCTTGCTCTTTCCAAGCCACCACATCTTCTTTTGTTGGCTGGGAGCCAGCTTCAAACCAGTAGTCATCCCATGAGAGGGTGTCAACGGCATCGGGATGCACCGAACCAGTAGCTGAACTAGTGCCACCCTTCCCAACAACCTCGACAGTGGGTTCCCGACCTTTTACATCATCAACATCAATCAAGGGCTCATCATTTTCCTTCTCCTCTTCCTCCGGTTCCTCTGCGGGGGCATCTTCCAAAAGACCCAGTTCTTCGCTGTTGGCTTCCTCCATTTCATCTGTTTCTTTCTTTTCCTTTGCCTCATGGTTTTCATCCTGGTGGTCCTCCTCCCCCTCCTCCGATTCTTCAGGTTCTGTGGGTGTTATCTCTTCGTCATTGTCATCATTGTTTTCATTTTCTACCCCTGCCTCAGGTGTGTTTGCCTCCAATTTTTGGGATGACGCGCTCCTGCCTCTGGTAGCTACTTTTTTCCCAGTCTTTGTCAAAAGTCCTGCTGCCTGTCAGTGCTGCATTTTGCTGAGATACAACTGTTTGCAATCAGTTCACTGATTGATTTATGGTTGCTTTCCCCATCAGAATGTTGAAGCGTATGATCAAATGAAATCACAAATCACTTATTGGTCAAACTCTTGTTTAAACAAGTACCTGAAAACAGAATTGAAATCACAAAACTGATCCCCACTAGTAGTAGTCACCAATACACAATGCTGTGTGGAACTCCGTATCATAGTGGCACACTAGCACACACAATATTTATACACATGCATATCCTTGTCATCTAATTTACATAAATGACTCATCCTTCACCTGTCACCACTGTTTTGTTTTCACCTTCACTCTTCCAATTTCCCAATCCCTCTGTTTTCTTGCGCCTTGAGCTTCTGCTTGATGACCTCCTTCAACTGGGGCATTTGTTCTCTTCCTTTCCTGTCAGGTGGGTGTGTTACTCTTTGGCTAAATTGAATTAAATTTCACACCTTGCTGTTGGATTCCGTTGGAACCGCGTCATCACGTAGCTAACAAAGGAGCGAAGGATTGCACTTTCACCCTCTGCCCAAGCCTTGGCTGAGACCAAGGCTGAGTGAGCTCAAATAACACCGAAGGATAATATAATATGATACATGAGGATGATATATATGCATGATGATGGAATATATGATGATGGAATAGATGCATATGACGATATTGATCGATCATATTGATTTCCATTCGCATAGTTAATAAAATCCCAGCCCCAAACGTGACTGAGTTCTTCACTTGGTGTTCTGCCCGGTTCCGCAACTGCGGATTGAGGCCGAACTTCAGTGATGCCCAAACCAATGCTTCCTGAGCGAGGCTGGGTAACAAACTGCTACATGTGACTGGGGTTGGCTATGGTCCAAGGGTTTTCAAAGCTATATCATATATATCAGCTATACTAGTCATAATTTAGTGCACTGCAGTTTTGTTGGAGTTGTTGTTGCATTCGAGTCGCAATGAACTCAGTATCCACCGGCAACTGGTCGGCAAACACCGCAAAGAAGGTCAACAAAAACATTCCATTAGACTCTTCTTCAATCTGGCACAAGGAGATGTTGCAATTCCGAAAAGGGGAATCAAAACCAATGTGGGTACCTTGTGCTACCCCGTGGCAGTCTCAAAGCAATGTTCAAACAAACTTCGATGTTCATATTAATAGCAGGGTATGATAGCACATAATCAAGTAACATATTGTCACAGTATTGTGAATTCCCACTTTTGGGCCACTGCCTCACTCTCCTTGACAGCTTCCGCTCTGTCGCAGCGATTCATGAAAGTCCAGCGTGGTACCTAAGTGAGAAAAAATATGGGCTGAACTGAAAAAATCAAACATGTGACCAATTGATGAACATTCGAATGGTAATGAGCCCACCAGCATTTAAGCAAAAGTGCTCTCCTGTCATGTGTGGACCATCCCTTTGCAGCCCTCAGATCTTGTCGACGCTTCTTCACATAGTCTTTGTCACATAGATCTTCAAAGAAAGTCTGCAATGGCGAATTGAGATTTCACTTAAACAAATCACCAGGGAACAGAACAATGGTTGATCCACTATTCAGCAATGACTCCCGGCCAGGCCTTCAAAAGAGCGATCTGCTCTTTAGCTGTGCGGGACATCGCAAATGCCCAGAAAACCGCTGCGGTCCATGGTATCTACCTTGGCCATTGCTTTTGGGCATCCCTGGGTGTCTCTGACATTGGTAAATGACATAAACAATTTAGCCATGTCACATATCCATCAGCGGTTTTCCAAATAACATAGCTGAGAGATCCAGTTGCCCACATGCCATGGGCCATCAAAGGCAAAGGAAGTGGCAATGCTGCTGGATACCCCTGGAAACTTACGGTAGCAAAATACTTTGTTTGATGTATCTTGTGATTGTGGTGGGAGTGGGACATATTCCTCTTGTTAAGATAGCACCTTCATGGTCCATTGCTTTGAGCCGTGTAGGCCTCGGCAAGAGCGGGGACACAAGAATACATCATGTTCAGATAGGATTTCATTGAAGTACCATTTCGCAGAACCAAGAAATGGTCCTTAGCTCATTAGAAATGGTCGCCCATGAACAACCATTTAAATAATGGTCGTCGACCCCTAGGGTATATATACAGTATATATATATATATATATATCATCATGGATATATGCCATGTGTGTATAATTGTATACATCAATATATATATATATATGTATGTATATGTATGTATACAGTGGATTATAGTTGTATATTTCATGGTAATCATGGATATAATATGATGATATATGATGGTATATTTCATTGGATAAAACCCTACCGTTTTAGGGGGGCCTCCCCTAATTGTAACTTACATTTTGGGTAGGTAAAATCTTCATATATGTAACTTACATTTTGTGAAAAAAACATATTCAGGATCTCTACGATAGCTGCGCAAAAGGACGCATACAGTGCAGTCTCCAAGCCCCAGTGATTTAAAGAACAAATGCGCCACACGCAAGGCAAAACGTACCTTTTTTTTGTGAGCAGTGAGCCCCATATCGTTTTCGATTGTTTCATGCACAAACAAACATACGATGCACACTTCAATACATATTCAACCAACGCCGGAATCTCATATGGCCAGGTTTCCAGCCTGAAAGAGAGCCGCACTCGCTTTCAGATGCGCGTCTTTGGGCAATTTCCATGCCCCCAAAAAGCCAGTGCACGGAATTGCATGCGCGCGAATAGGCCTTTCCAATGCCATGCAGATCGGATGCTGAGGAGTCAAAACGGAGTCCTTCCTTGAGGCGGTTTATCCTACTGGTGTCATCGTCCTCTTCTTCTGCATCTTTTCCAAGCTGGCGGTCATTTGGCGTCTGGTTTGGAAGCTGGACGTAACCCCGTTGCTTGGGACGCACTTCCTTGGTAAAGCTTTCCCAGATCTTGTTCATGAAAGTAGAATCTCTAAGGGATCGCTCAATATAGTCAAGGTAGGAGGTCCCTCTGACATTTGGAGGGACCTGAAGATATGTCATATTACATTTAGAAGGTGAAACCTTGCTAAACGTAAGTTACATTTTTGAAGGTGCCATTTCTGTGGGAGCCTTGATTCCTTAAAAATGTAAGTTGAGTCTGGGGTGGTCATCCAAGCATGGGGCCCCCTATGGTAAAACAAGGATATATATTTTTTTTTGTCGTTTTTCTTCTGGTTTGCACATTCTTTTGTGCATGATCTTGCAGCAGTGGTGTGGGGCATGCAGGTTTTTAGAACCTCCCCCAAGGGATCTTACTTTTTTTTGGCCCCTAGGATGCCTAGGATTCTCTCTGGGTACCATGCAGATCGCTTTTTTAAAATGTAAGTCGGTGGTCTTGAGGTCCAGTTTTCAATGAAAAAATGGAAGTTTTTGGAACCTCCCCCCAGGGGATCTTACATTTTTGGGCCCTAGACGGCATCTCTTTTATGGCCTCAACGATATCCAACGATTTCACTTTAATCCGGTTTTCTGAGCCAAGACTATTGGAAGATCTGGAAGGAAGAAGGGGGAGGCAAAAAATGTAAGTCAGATTCTCTACCCCACCACCCATGTCCATGGTGTACAATATGCCCGACGTGTTCCTGGGATTTCCCGGGGGATGGCCTGGAATTCTTGGCCGTGCCTAGGGGGGGTGGCTACTTACATTTTCAATTCTTGATTTTTGGTACCTTACCACTTTCAAGTTACAATTAACTCCCCTAAAAACAGCCCGAAAAATGCTGAAGTTACATTTTGCCAGGTCCCCCCCAAAACAACCTAGGCTAAGGGGGCGGGGATGGTATAAATCAATGAAATGGTTGCACATGTAAAGGGACACTAATGTGACCTTGTGGTCACCCGGAAAATGTGTGAATTGTTGGAGACCCAAAACGAACAAAAAAACACATTGGAGATGCGATACATACATATAGTCACAACATCTAGTTTACCAACGGACAGAACTCAGGACCCATTCCGAAAATTTGAAACTTCAGTTCGAAACAACTGGAAAGCATCTAGACTTTGCCAGAAAAGGCACCCATTCAGCAACATCCGATCAAGGGTGTCAACACTTTCATGGTGTGGAGTTTGAAACCATCATCAGAAATATCGTCTTGGCTGCGAAATGTTGACTCTTGGGTACCTGGTTGGTGGCGTAAGCCCATCAGAAAATAAGCTGGGGATCATCATCTCATGTTCAGAGATGGCTATAAGTCAAAGCCCTGGTACCTAGTGAACATCAAAATAGCTGGTAAATGGATGTTCATCCCACTAAAATGGTTAATAATAGGTTTGACCCACCCCCCAGATGGAAGATAAAACATCTGTATCAAACCACCACTTTCTCACTTTCACTTGCGCGTAACGTCTCGATCAGACGCTACCCGTCTTGGGTGCATCACATGCCAGCTGTAGACACGAAGATGTCTGGAAACCCACGCCGCTGTTCGGTGTAGGGTAAGGCGTCCACCAGTTTGGATTGGCGCTTGAAGGTACGTTGCGCACAAGCCAGCATCCATTGATCTACCAAATCAATACGGGTCTGTGGCCAAGGCAAGGCCACAATGCCAGTGTGCATGAGCACCATCTGAGATCTTGGTTTACCGAAGGCGCAGTGGATGCCATACCCTCGGTGTCTCAGCGCTTCTTTCCAGACTTTGATGAACCACCTCGTTCTCTGCTTATATGAATATCCATGCATGCTCAAATTGGGCAAGGCTGCTCCATCCTCCCATTTATTTACATGCACAGGGCC
Source organism: Symbiodinium sp. clade C Y103 (assembly GCA_003297045.1). Classification (NCBI taxonomy): domain Eukaryota; class Dinophyceae; order Suessiales; family Symbiodiniaceae; genus Cladocopium; species Cladocopium sp. clade C. The sequence continues at coordinate 457,656 of BGPT01000081.1, forward strand.
CGGATGGCCAGTGCAACACATGAAATCGGCATACAGCTGGAAGTGGGAGATCCAAACCACTGGCTCAGAGGTATCATGCAAAGTTTGCCAAAACCAGCTCAAAATAATCCTAACCAGGGGGTCACCATACCATCGCACTGCAGCCTCCGGCACCTGGAAGTCTGGTAGAGCCGTCCAAGGTTGATCAGGCAACGGCACTTCGATTTCTGCTGGAGCCAACTCAACCAAAGTGGGCTGTTCATTGCGGACAACTTCCTGGCTAATAGACAACTGTACATTTTGGACCATGCGGTTGAGAACACGAATGGCATCACACGCTTGACCATGGGACGCACGCAAAGACCAAAATGAATCAGGGCGTGCAAAATTAGCTTTCACTGCATGAAAATCTGCCAACTCATTGTGACGGAAACACCATTCATGCAAAAAGGAGGCAGCCTGTTCGGAATCTTGGTGTGCAGCAACACGTGTAATTACTGTGGGCCCTTTACGGTTAAGCAAACATCCTGCAATCTCCTGCCACAGATCACAATGTGAAGCGCTTGGTTTGATTTCATGACCTGCTTGCAGTTTACGAAAACGGCGTACAACAGCATCACAATCGGACCAAAGAAACACACAACCACCATGATTCTGGGACAACTGCAAGGCACGCAACAAGGCATACACTTCCGCCCGAACAGAGCTTTGTAATATTCCCGGGAGGACCCCACTATCCAGAAGCTCACTTCCCTGAAAATCATGCACTCCCTGTGTCGAAGCCAGAATGACAGCCCAGCCTGCAAACCTGCGATCAGCGTCACGTTGAGCATGGCAACTTCCATCTGTGAACAAATGGACATCCCCTGACCAATGGACTTCAGGGACTGGTAGATCCTGCAGTCGTGCAAAATACTCATGCCATGCATGCCATGTGGTAGGGCGCAACGACCAGCCAGAGCAGGTCAGAGCTTGTGGCAGGCTACAAATCGTGTCACGGACAGGTTGGGGCACACTCAACCTCAAATGTTCAAACTGCGTGCATTCCCAAAACCTATGGTACCTGGAATCACTGCATTGGCAAAAGGGGCACACGTCAGTCTCCGCCTCCTGGCAGTACATCTCCCCATCTTGTGTAAAATGCGTTCCGTTGAGAACTTTCCGCATAAGGGCCTGATCCGATGACTCCAAACTCAACAGCCACCGTCGGGTGTCGGGTGGATCTGCAAACTCCAAACCCTGAAAACACGGGCGATGGGCCACTGCAGAAGCAACAACTGGCAACCACGCTTGTTCAAGGCGGTACTGCAATTCAGCAGCTGAAGTCTGCAAAAGAGAAAACGAACCCATGGTGTCATGCAAATGGCCAGTCTCAGTGATATGCAAATTCAGGCATTGCAAACGGGTAACCAAGGTATTGGTGACACTGTTCTGTGGATACAGGTTGGAACCCTGGGAGATGTCTACCATGATTTGCTCTAACTGGTTCTGTGGACCGCAATCCCGGGCAAGGCGAACTGTTTGCAGGATTGACCAAAAGTGAGGGTCAACTGAAGGCCCTTCCACAAGCCCCAAATGGACAATTGCACTTGCTCCTGAACCATCCTCACGAAGTCCTTTGAGGGCTCCCGCTCTCAACGTTTGGAAGGTGGACAGACTCAGTGTGGTAGCCGCCACTCCGTGCAATCCTAGTGGCCATGCTGAACATTTAAGTGCTCGAACTTTCATAGGATACGCACATGCAGAGAGTCGGAGTTTGGGCCACAATTTGCCTACCTGCAAAACACGGTCCATGAGGACTTTGTTAGTGTGTTGCCGGGTAAATTGAACATGTGCACCTAAGTTCCTACCATAGGCAGCCAGACCAAATCCTTCAGCCCTCATGTCTTGACGACCAGCAGCTGACACGCTCCAAGTTGATGTCTTGCGATGATCCAGCAGCAAGTCAAGCTGATCAACGAACTGCTGCAAACATGCAAAAACTCCCTGAATCATTCGAGGATCCGTTACAAGGATCTGCCAGTCATCTACGTAACTCAACGGTTGACACAGTGGGAACGATCGCAACATCCAATTGTGAAAGAGGATATCGATGGCCATCATGCCCAGACAAGACAATGCACAACCTTCGGGCAGGCCGCATGAGCTGAAGGTGGGGGGACTCAAACTGCCATTAATCTGGAACCGGCGGGGCATGGATGAAAGGGCACCCGCCCATGCACGCAAAACACGGAAGGGAATTCCCAACAGGGCACATGCTTCCATGACAACCTGGCGCGGGAGATAATTAAATGCTTTTTGAATATCTACCACGATGCCTGACAACGGAACTTCATTTGCATACGCATTCTCAATAGCCCAAAGGAGATGAGACCAAACTTGTCCCGCATACCTGTGTGGTCTGCTGCCATACAATCCGACTGGCAAAACTGGGTCAATGGCGCGAATTGCTTTTCTTGCGTTGAATGTTCCCCAGCAACGATAGAGCAGTCCAAAAACTGTTATCGGTCTGAAATCCAAGGCACTGATCGGTTGTGAGGTCTTTGCAAGGCATGCAACGCGGCCCGAAATGACTTGGCTGGGCCATTGACCGGTTGTTTCAGCTTCCTGGAACATATCACAAAAACACTGCAGGGCTGCTGGCGGCATGGCCTTCAGGTCTGTCAACGAAACTCCATCCAACCCTCCAGTGGTACTGGATTTCTTGTGCGAGATGCAATTGGCCAGTTGAACTGCATCAAGCGGATCCCAGGCAAGATTCAACTGAGGCATGGTGGCACGTGCAAAGGAAAGGATCTGGTCCCATTGGGTTGTAGGGACGTCTCGGTGCCGATCCCACATTGTTTTCCAGGTATCGATGAACAACTGAAACAGCTGTGTGTCGGACCCTATGGCCGATGGCTGTGAAATGTGTTGGCCCGGCAAAACGCCCGTGGCATCATCAATCCATACACAGTCATGTTCAGCATGAAGAACATGCAGCTGACGACCCTGACAGAGCAAAGGTTCATGCAGTTTGAAGGACACAGGTTGCGTAAGGACAAGTGCACCCTCATCAATTCGAACCTCTTCAACACATGCCGTGGTCGCCTGGGTAAGAACATCCACTCCCCGTGCGGCATGGGTCCTCAAATCTTGAAAAACTGCATTTGGATTGGCTTCACGGCTCTGTTTGGCATACAGCCTGGAGGCTTTGTGCAGGTCAGATTCAAATTCACGGAAGGCCAACAACATGGAATCAAAAATGGGCTCTGCAAGTGCCAAGGGCGGCGGACACACTGGGATCACCGCAGGAGCTCCAACCGTACGATGTGGACTAGTCACCCACCACTGCTGAAAACTTGGTGAGAATCCTGTGGAACGCAAAACAGAGCCCCAGACTGATCTGGCATATTCAGTGTGTTCATGGTGTGACTGAACATGGCGTACGTATGCTTGCAGACGGCGTGTCTGACGGAGCCACTGACCATGGCGAAAAGAAGCACAAACATAATGCGGTTGGATTTCGCCCTTTCTGGCTGGTTTAGGAGGTGAAACCTTGCCGACCTGTACAGCCTTGGTGCTCATGGTGCTGGCTCTACCTTTGACATTCTTTGGCACTGGAAAAGGCAAAACAGAGGCAGCCTGTGATTCAATGTGTTGCCATAAAAGCTGGTACTTATCATCACAAGAGCCCGGAGTGTCATGCCAAAAACGTGCATTGATCGGCCAATCGGCAGGCCAAGGGAAGTGTTGTGGCAGGTACCAAAGCTGGCGAGGTACACTCTGAGCAAGCGATTGGAAAACTCCCCACATGACCGCATGGTCCGGAAATATGTCATGCACAACATGGACCTCGCACAGCAATGCCTGTAATTCACGTGAGACGTAACAGAAATCACGTCTGGTGGCCCCCTTACAGGTCACGGCAGGAGTCTGCCCCCATTGTGTTGCAGCAAGGTCTTGAAGGTCTCTGAAGCCAGCCGCTTCGAGCATGTCAAAAGCAGGAAGACTATGTTGGGCCACATTCCAATCCCCCGCAACATACCTAGGACCTCGGGAGAGGTAACAGATTTGGCTGGCCGTATGGTGCAGGAGTTCTTCATTGTTTTGTTTCTGGAAGGGGTACATACTGCTCTCTGGTTCACCATACACTACTCCACCAGTGATCCAAGTATCTGCAAGAAGGCTGGTGACCGTCAGGACCCGGGAAGATGCATACACCTCATTCGGCCAGGTGTTGGGCAAGGGGCGTGTAGGATGTTTGGCCAAAATGGCTACCCCACGCCATGCAGAGTGAAACATTCTACTGTTCTGTGCTGGCACTGGATGACCTCCAATGCAGTAGCGATGTGGGCTACTAGCAAAACGCAAGCTGGAACGAAAAGATTGAATGGTCTGGGTACAGAGATGTGTTTCAGAAACTGCCCAGATGTCTCCAAAAGAAAGTTGGGACTTGATGTATGGTCCCTTCCCCTTCAACCCAGATGGATTGAAAACCCCAAGTGTAAACTTTGCCGCATCGGGTCCTGGATTGGTTGCCTCTCCAATTCTGCACATGGTGAACAGGCAAAACAAAACAGGCCAATGGTGAGGAAAAAGACGGCATCGCTTGGATGCACTACGGCACACAGCCGTTCCCATCAAACAAAACAAAACCATAGTCGCACAGGCATGGCCCAAGGTCAGGCTTAACGACCCGGCTGCCAACATCATCATAAGCAAACCAAGAAGCAAGAGGCCTGACCCCTGGCCACACCTTCATTCCATTCCCCCTCCCTCTTCACGAGGTCTCTTCGCTAAGAGTCCTCTGATCTGGTGCATTTGTTGCTCGAAGAGCGATTGAATGGTTTGATTCTGATTTTCCATGTGTCCATGCAATTGTTGGGCCTGGGCATTGACTTGCCCTTGCAGCGTCGAAAACTGCTGTGCTTGTTGCGTACCCAGCTCATGCAGTTGGGAATCAAACCCTTGTTGTTGAGAAAGGAGCTGTTGCACTTGCCCTTCCAATGCATGCACACGATCTGGGAGATCGTCTTGCTCCATAGGAGTTTGGAGTTTCGACATCACTGCAGATTGAATTCTGGCCTCAATCTGATGCAAGCCCTCGGCTGGGGTCGGAAGAGCGGGACCGCTCGTCGGCTTATATGTGCCCCAGGGATCATGTTTGGTCCAGGGATCAAGTTCACCAGTTTGGCTCCCCTGGGCTCCACACAATGCAATGGTGGTGGCGGATCCCACCGATGTGTGGCCTCCGGCAGGAGACTGCATGTCTTGTTTCTGTTTTGCAATCATCACATCACCGCATGTTGTGTGAATGATGCAGTGTGGAGGCTCTTCTGTGGCTTGAACTAGCCAGATGGCCCCACGTCCAGGAACGGGAGTCGTGGGTTGCAATGGGCGGCACTCCCAACCCGTCTTTTGCAGAATCTTTGCCACTGCCTGACGGTCAGCTCCGAAAGGAAAGGGTCCAGCAGTAAAGGTGGTTTTTGGGCCATTGGGCAAGTACACAGCGTCAGGTCGAACAGCTTGGTGCACCAACTTTGCCTGCGTTGTTTTGACTCGGAGCCCTCTTCTTTCCCCCAATCGGGCGAGTCCGGAGACTGCGGGGTTGGTTTGCATGAGATGTTGGATCTCTTGCAATGTGGCCTTGGGGGTCCAGATGACAGTATAGTCAGGCAAGATATCTCTGGCGTCTGGTGTTCTGGGCTCACAATACGCCCCTGCACTACCGCTAGCCCCAAGGAGCTGGTCAAGGATGCACATCGGAATCCTCAGGCAGACTGAGTACAAGTCGGCTTTGTCAGCGGCACATGGTTTGAACCCTTGGCGAAGAAATTGTCGCCTCCAGACGTCAACTATCGGGTCCTTGATGGGCAACTGCTCGGTGTTGTGCCATGCGGCACATTTGCAGTTCTCTGTATGGCATCTTTTGAGCATTGGGAGCATGGCGACAATGCATCGAATTGGAGAACCACAAAAGTCAGCCCATGTGCCCTTGTATTCATCTCGGTAGACGAGAATTTTGAGGGTGACCACATCAGGGTTGTCGACCTGCACAAGAGCACTACCATGGGACTTTTCAACATGCCCGGTGCCTAGCTGCACCAAAACTGCCTCTGCCAAGACTGGTTCACTGTTGATTGTACAACGGCATGGGACCGTGACTGCTGCATGTGGCAGTGGTGTGGTCAACTCAACTCCCTTTTTGTTCAGGACAAGCAGGGCAAGTGGCTCTTTGGACAGGACATGGTTGGTACGCAAGTACGGTTCCGCATCTTGGTGCGACATCAGGACGACTCCACTGCTCAATGGGCCAATCTGATTTGGCATCAACTGGGGGAGAGTGTGGCCTTGGCATGCAAAGGTTCCATCCAGGATGTGAAGTTTGGAAGGGTCTAGCTCAACTACCGAGAGGGCAGATTTGGTGGCCCCTTTACCCTTGCTTTTCCCACCAACAACCTTGCCACGGTTTGCAGCGACAGCAGTGTCAAGTTCACTCGGCAGAACAAACTGAAATCGGGCATTGTTGCCAAGAACCTTGAGTTGTTTCCATGGCTGGCGATGGTTCAACGCAGCCAAAATCTGTTCACTACCCAGGGCTTTGATTGCATCAGCTGCACGGGCATCAGCAGAATGTTCAGGGATGCCATGTTTTTTGAGTTCTTCCGCAAGGTTTTTCAGCAGCGAAGCATGAGGACCAAAGCCACACAGGTCAAAAGAAAGCTTTGGAGCTACGGATGCACAAACTTGGATTTGTTCTCGGAGAATTCCATGCAAAACCTGCAGGGGCAAGTCGGTCAAATCTTGTCCACAGCATGCAAGCAGAACACCCAAAGTCGATGCCCCACAGAAGCTTGGCATGGCATTAGGGATGGGCACAATCTGCCATCCCATCTTGTCAAGGTCTGGAACATGCGGACCAACTTCAGTGAAAACTGTCATGTCAGGCGTACGAGTGACAACAACTGGATACCAGTGTGCCCCATCCAGAAGTGCAATGAACTTGAATGCGGTCGAACCCATACGAATGCAATCAGCCAGCAAGGCTTTGCGAACCACAACTTGACAGGTATCCAAAGGCAGTTGCCACAACTGGGCGAATTGTGCCAAAAGCACGCACATTTCAGACACACGAATGCCACCTAGGCTGGTCATGAGGTCATCATCAGGGCAAATCTGTGATCGGTCATCCTGTGGGCAGTACGACATCTGTGGTTCCTGGGCCGCGAAAGGACCCAAAACAGGCATTCTAGGGAGTAGCCTGCATTCCCCTGAATTCACACCATCGTTCACAGTGACTTGCATCAAATCGTCGTCAGATCGTGACGGGGGTTTCGTACTTTCACCATAGAACCTCAGACTCAGACCAATTTGGGCCACGAAAGGACCCCACTCAGGCATTATAGGGAGTAGCCTGCATTCCCTTTCAAAGCTTTCAAGGGCCACGAAACGACCCCAATCAGGCATTCTAGGGAGTAGCCTGCATTCCCCTTCACACCAATCTTTGAAGTCAAGGGCCCCTAAACGGCCACCATCAGGCATTCTAGGGAGTAGCCTGCATTCCCCTGGTGTCCCCCCACGTGGTCCACAAACTTCTGTTTCATGTTCCAGCTACGGTGTCTTAACTGGAGCTCCTGATTCGGCAATGGCGTGCGAAGTACAATGTGTGCAATGAAACTGACAGTCATGGCCCCACACAATTTGTGATCGAACGGGGCGATGGGAACATAATGAACGACATGTTCGGCATGGCCAAAGGCCTGGGCCAGTTGTCCAAACTGCAGGGTCATCACTTCCGAACGTGCTCTGGCGTCATTGAGCGTGTGTACCTGAAACACTGGTGCAGGTGGAGGGAGCCACACCGGAATCCAATGGTGGTCAGAAAACATCGCAGTGAGAACATGTGGACAATGACCATCATATGTGTGGATGGTTTGCTCAATCCATTGAGTCAAAGGCATTACGTTCCCTCGCATCAGTTCATGCACATGCAATGGAGGCAGAACCACAAAATTTCGTTTGGGTTGACTACTGGATTGTGGGACATTCCTGTAGCATTGCAGGATGTGTTCAAGATGGAACAAGACTTCATCATCACTCATGGCATGTGTGACTGTGTGCTGCAGTCGTGTTTCACGTCGAACTTGCAAATCAACCTCCGAAACAGGCGGTTGGGTCGCGCAGTGACACCATTCCGTACATGCGAACAGCTCAAGCGGAGACTCGCCACAGGGATCCAGAGCACAACAGGAGTTTGCAAACGGAGGCACTTCATCATGGTCAAGAGGGCCATTGCCCCAGACAACCGGCATCGGGATTTGTTCACTGTCATACAAATGGGCCACGAAGGATGCTCTAATGTCCGTATGCAAATCTCTCAATTCCCTCACATCTCTTGGGAGTGGTCTCTGCATGATCACATGGGCAATGAATGTCAATGCATGTACACCACACAGTGTGTGCTCAGGAAGGCTCGTGGGAACACGATGCACGGCGAACTCTCGGAATCCCAATGTATGAGTGATGGTGGCCATCAAATTGTCCAGTCGTCTCTCATCAATTCTGGCATCAAGGAACGTATGCAGTTGCAGTGTCAGCCCTGCCGGCACGATCCAGATTGGCATCCAGTGATTGTCGATGCAAAAAGCACTAATGACATTGTGGCCATGGGTCAGGATTTGTGAATTCTGTGCACACCACAATCTTGCCAACGCAGGGCCAGTCGTTTCCCAACAAGTGAACATCAACGGCTCAAAGAATACAAAGTGCCGTGCGGTGGTGCGGGGATGATCATGCTGATGCAAAATCATCTTCAGGATGTGGTAGCGGAGCTCATCGTCGCCCATCGCAAGGCCCCTCTGTGTGAAGAGATCGATTCTTTGTTCACGTGTGAGAGTATACGGGGCTGTCTGTGCGGGTGGCAAAGAATTTGAAAGGGAAATGATCCTATCACCAGCTCCCCAAATCCATGGTCGTGTTGCAATGTCACTTGCTCGGAGGGCGGATGCAAAATTCTCCTTCAGAACTTGATGGATGTACTCCGCTTCATCATGGCTGGTAGGCAATTGATTGCCAATCAGCATAGATCGGAGAAATGCAATGGCAAGCGTGCCACACAAACTGGAGGTGAAAAACAACCTTTGCTGGCGTTGCACCAAAACATGCTCAAAACCCAACGCTTGTGCAAGTTCTTCCAGTTTCTGGTTCAAGCGTGCATGGCACGCATCGGCCGCATCCCAGGTATGCACGTGCAGGCTTTGTTTGTTTGGTGCCAAGAAGACTGGGACCCAATGACGATCAAGCAAAACGGCCGTAATCACTCCTGTTCCATTCGAATGAATGTCTTTATGCTCAAGCGCCCAAGATTTGAGATCAAGTCCACATTGTTGGGTCCAAGACGTGATAAGCAAAGGGTCAAGCACCTGGATTGGTCTGACCACCTCAGCATGGCGAGATTGGTGTTCAAACGACTGTTGTGCCAATGCATGCAAATGAAAACGGATTTCATCATCAGCCCAGTGATTGTTTTGACTTTCAAGCACCTGCAATCGTTCAGTAGCATGCCAAAATTGATGTCGTATGGACCAAAGTTGTTGCAAGGTATTCATGACTGGGAGCTGAAGATTCAGAAATTGATCACCTTTCAAACCCACGCAAGGGGCTGCACTCAACCACACTTGGTCGGTTGGTCGGCCAACAGCTGGCGTGCATTCTCCGACATCATATCGGGACACTTTTGCGTGGAGGTGATTTCGGTTCTTCTTGCGGTGGCTGTGTCCATTGAGCTGTTGGTGTCACCTCAGCAGCAAAGGGCACAGGTGAGTCTGGCATTGGGTCTTCAGTTGGGCACAGGTGGACCACAATCACTTGTCCAACCTCCATGATGTGGTCCATGGGGATATCACGTCCATTCAAACTGACTCGGTCAATGTGGAGGGATCCTACCAACTTTTCATGTGCTTCAATAAACTGGGCAATCGTCGAGTCACATTTGGGCTGGAATTTGATTGGAGAATCCCCAGTGCCGTCAAAAACCACCGAGCATGAATCAACGCACATGCAACCCACAGTAGTGGTATCATTGGAAATGCCTGGAAAATCCATCCATTGGGGAACCTCTGCCTCATTTCCTCCTTCCAGGTCAATTACTGTTGCAGGTATCGTTTGAGACTGCTTGCGGATCAGGTGATCGAGAACGGATGCCACCGTGATGGCTTGGTTGACTTGATCTTGCCACTTGGGTGGGTACATGAGTTCAGCCAATGACAAATCACTCTGCGAGTGCCAAAACTGCATCATTGCCAACAGTTTGGGGTCTTGAATTGTTTCATCAGCACAAGGCCAGACCAATCTGCATCGCATCAACAGCCACGCTCGATAAGCTTGAATTTGCGCATCAGCATCGAATTTGGATTCACCAAACTGCATAGTCTCAAGACGACTTGCAACATGACTGAAAATCCACAAGGCTTGTGCAGGGCATGCAATCTGGCCTGCAGCCGTGAGGGTCAGCCTTGTGTTTGGTCCAAAATCCAAAACAGGATCCATCGTGTTCAAACCCATACATTCATTTGGGTGGATGTGTCGGATTCGGGAAGAACCATCTTTGGGTGCAGCACTTCGGACGAGGCATCCATGCAATCCCTTGCTCTCAAGACGGGCTTTTGAGAACGGGTATTTCCTACATCCGCACGGGCATGCACGAATTTGGGCTCCCCACCCATGCAACGCACATGGTGCAACACCTTTGGCATTCAGGAGATACTTACCATGTTGGTCAACAGTAACCCCAAAAGCTTCCATTTCATCATCATCCAACGCCAGTTCATTTTCATCTTCCTCAGACCACAAGCAAATGGAGGGTATCACATGCTCAACCAAACAAACATTGGTAAGGACTTGCCAAGTTTGTAATTCAATTGGGCCAATTTCAGGTGCCGTGAGTAGCCACCATGCACGGTGTCGTCTGCACGGCCAGATATGATCCATTTTGAGTTCAACGCATGTGCAATGGAAGCCCGTGCATTTGAGGAAGCGGTCAATTTCACTTTTCACGAATGCATCTTTGGCTGCTGGAGCCACACACTCAAGTCCTATGATACGCACCTGGAGATAGTATCCTGCCTGTAATGTTTTGGTGAGACAGTTTGACCTGGTGTCATGGCGACTTCCTCCATCACCCAATGCCGAGTATGGCTGGCAGCTGAATCCGGATGTCAAAACGGATGCACCCCCAGAAGTACTCCAAATCTCATGCAAAACTGACTTGTCTCCAAAATCACCACAAATGTGATGCGCTTCACAAACCTTGCTATGCAGATCTACCATGCGTGAATTCTGGTCTACCGCAACTGCAATCTCAAAACCTGCTGCAAGGAGGCCTTGTGACAAACCTCCAAAACCTGAGCAAAGGTCAATCACAGAGTGCAGGGAAGTCCACGTCGGCTTCTTGTGTCCTAAGACCTTGGTATCCTCACGCATCGTCACCACAGGGATGGGGTACTGATGGGACATGCATGCATTCAGGATTGTGTAAGACTCAAACCCATCCTCCATCAATCCATTGAAAAGGAATTTCTGTCCATCAGCTTTGTGCACCAACAGATGTGCTTCGTGTATCAAACCACCAACCAACGATATATCAACCCAGTCATGAGAGAGTTATGGGTCAAAATCCTGGTACCCTAGGTACTCTGGTCATAGGGAAAAATTCATGGGTTGTTTGACCCATCCCTGATATCTGAAACACCAAAAAAAAAAACGATATTTGGGGCAAAATACGTCAGCAGTTTACAACGTTTACCACATTATGACCATCCCCAAATATGGTAAAATATGGTAAGAAAACAACGGAAAAAAAACCTCCAGTCATGAAACCTGAAACGTGGCTACTCCGCCTCCTCACTCTCCAGGGCCAGGCGTTTAGCCTCCGTCAGCTTGGCACTACTCCTCCAGTCGGCCGCCCAGCGAAGTTCAGGTCATTTGACAATCCAAAATGGTGATTTGAGTATGAAGCAATTGGGATTTGAACATCTACAAAAGGTGGGGATTTAACTTTAACCATTGTCTTGTTGTCGTAAACCATTTGACGGTATGTAATATCCTCCCGTAATTAGACGTGTCTGGCTATAATATTCCAAAATTACTTCGATGATTTTCCCAGCTATAAACATCCATGGCTAGTGGAGCTGATGACACCGGAGGGAAATTCAAAGTTTCATCCCCACTGAGTGATATCATATATCAATGTTGGGCCCCCAAGATTGCCAAGTTGGTGAACACAACTACAATAACATACAATAACTAGGCTTTATCAAGGATATGAGTCAAATGGGTATGGGTCAAAATTGGCTACCCCTTAAAATAGATTGTGAGATTGAAAATAGACTCAAAATACTTAGGTCCCTCAGATCTTTTTTTTTGACCGATCCTCAAATGGCTCCGGCCAACTCTATAGGAGCAGGCTGCTGGATGAAAGGGTCAGGTGTAACGAGGCCGGCTGGGAAATCCGATATCAATGCAGGCGGAAGCATCCATTCCCAGAGGATGTTCCCAGCTACAAACATCCATGAATAGATGGATATGAGTCAAAACCCCGGTACCTCGTGAACATGAAAAAATAGTTGGTAAATGGAGGTTCATCCCAGTAAAATGGATAAATTCATAGGTTTTGACCCATCCCCAGATGAGTTTCCCATGAGTTTCCCGTCCTGTCCATCATTTCGGTGGCCGCGGCCGCGCTGGAGCGTTCCGCCGCAGCGGAAACCGCACTGCTGGAGCTGCTGGAGGGGGTGAAGAGAGCCCTGCCCGGGAGCCCATGGGAGGGGTTAGTGCAGGTTTGAAGGTATTAATGGTAGTACATGGGGATACAGATATCTATATAGCCAAGTTGGTGAAGATAACAACAACAACAACAACAACCACAACAACAACAACAACAACAACAACAACAACAACAACAACAACACCAACAACAATACGCTTTATCAGGGATATATCTACATTCTATATGTTCAATGGAGCTGCACGCATCCAGCGTTTCTTGGGTACAACATATTGGCACATCGCAATTTTTGTTGCGGGCTGCGGATGGCCACTGTTTTCACACAGATCCGCTCTTCAACTTCAGCTGAAGCAGGCGCATCAGCACCACAGGCATCCTTTCCATCATCATTCTTTGGTTAGGAGAGCTGCTCAGCTTTCTTCTGCACGTTTGCCATAAACGACTCACAATTTTTAGGGGTGGGAAATATAAACCATTCCCAGTCATGGGCGGTTTATGGCACTGTTTTCCCCACATTAATGGTAATGAACGGGGATAAAACATATCTACTGTATTGATGGTAGTTCAGCACAAGGTGTTTGGGATGTAATGGCAATTAACACTCAATCCTTTAATATCTCAATGGTAATTGACCATCTATTAACCATCATGGGGACTATCTTTAGAAGTGATTGATGGGATAATATTATATAATCCATAAATAATTGATGGGATATCAATAATTACCAATCCCTTAATATCTCATCTCTGGGGATATAACAATATCTAGTGACAGTGATTATATAATAGTGGGACTCAACTAACAATCCTAAATCCAAAAAGTACCCTGCGGTAAACATAGAAAAAGCATGGTAAACCCATGGGGAAACCGTAGAAGACTGATCTACTTTCATGGTGGGTAAACTCCACATTGAACTGTAAGTGTGCAGGAGGGCATTTCACAGTTAAGCTATGGTTAGGTTAGTTAATAGCCAATTGACAGCTCATTATGTCAACTTATAATTTTCAGAGCTCACTGATAGTTATTTAACGTATATTCATAATATTGTTGATTGCTGGTAATATATAATATCAAAACTCATTGAACCAAGCTGGTTGCTTGATGTTAATTCGAATGCTAGTTCTGTCTAATTATGGTTTGTTTTTCCAGACCTAACATGTTGGCCCTCCCTCTTCTCGGCCGACACCCCCAGCTCCCGAAGATAGGCTGCCCTTGTCATCGCCTGCGGTTCAAGGCTTGCACTTCGCTTTCAAGTTGACTTCGCATCGTCTTCACCTGCGAAGGCTCCGGTCTCAAAGATATGACCATGGAAGGAAGGAGACGTAGCTGGAAGAATGGCAGCCTTCCGATGGGTTGATATGGGGGGAGCAATCCCTGAATCGGGCCATATACAGGCCTTATTTGGAGGAGGGGAGCATTGGGGCCGGTACCAATAGATTTTCATGATACCACCTCTTTGATTCAAAAGACACTTTTAGTCTACTTAAACTAAATGCTTAGCCTTGCTTGAAGATGCAATTTGACGTTGCTCAAATCTCATGCTTCTTGCCAAAATTAAATCACCATGATTGTTTCGAGAACTCACTTTTCTTTGTACAGTGTACAGAACATCTTTCTTCCGACAACTTAGGATACATACTCTTTGCTTTCCATCTATTTTGGGTATTTCCTAAAGATTTCTCAATTGTTTGACGACACAAAAGGGAGAAGGGACTCCACGTTACCGGAGGGGATGATTTTCCCAGCTGCACCTCCTCGTCCCAGCCGCCAGCCCAATCATCCCAGCGACGTCCTCCTCATGTGAGGAAATGCATGGGATTTCATGTGAGGAGATAGTATGATATAGATATGAGATGAGATGATATGAGGGGATATGATTTGTTTGATATGGTGTCAACAAACATTTGGGGCGGATCTACGCACATGTGATAGCATTCAGCATTTAGAGCAGTGGGATAATGACCAAAACCATGGTTTCCAAACCATACGGTCCGTTTGCCAAGCGCCAAAAAAAGAAAGGGAGATCGAGTCTACTATTTGAGAACACGTTGACACATGTTAAACACTGATGAACAATGTTGAACAAATGGAGGGCTCACAATTGCTGGATTTGGTGGTTAAAATGTCCTAGCTGAAGTCTAATGCCCAAGTGAATTTTCTGTAACTTAGTCAATGAAATCCGTTCTGGTACGGTTGAAGCAACAACAGAAAAACAAATGGCAAAGCACCCAACCCACAAAAAAGGCAGAGTTTATCGGTTCATCTGCTTGATACGTTCAATCCACCAATCCATCTGAAATCCCTTTGGCGATGAGGAATATACTCTCCCAGGGAGGGTCCGAACACTGGAAACAATTAAAACCACCTACCCGTTTTTTCGCAGTGGCTATGGGTTTTGTAGAAAAAAATGAGTATCCCTCAATCCGATGGTTTTTCATAATCTTCCTCAGTAAACTTGTCATCATGGTGTATACCATGGGTAGTTTGAAACCACCTTCTAAAACCGCCTGCCGGTCACAAGATTTGGGCAATGTATGGTCCTATCCCATCATATCCCACCTGTTGCTTGGGTTTTTTAGTTCTTTTCCAGCTGAACCCAAGTGTTTCATTGATTTCTGGTTAATTGACCACATGAAAAGATCGTGGTCAAGTGGAAAAAAATCATCCCAGCTGGCACTTTTTTCAAGCAAGCATCAAACATTTGAATCACACAAATCGTTTAAACTAGACCTACCAACGGTGTCCAGTTTTTTGTAGCTAAAGGGAAACTACCCTCTGGTATATTAACATAGACCCTGAGAAACTCGCTATTTTTAGAGGAAACTAATCTTCCAATTCCTATCTGCCAGGGTCTATGTTAATTTGCCAGATGGTATAGGCACACATGTTTTTTTTTGTTCAGGGTTGTGTGTCAATTTTCCCTCTAGTAACAAACAAATGAAGTCGCTCACCTTCCGACCGAAGCTTGACTCAGTTGGGAATGGGTCAAAATTAGGTCACCCTGGATCTTTAATGTTGACCCCATACTTGGATGTGCATGCTAATGGCATAACATAACCCTGGGTTGTAATCCAGTTATATGCACTAGGATAAACAATTACCATGATATAACCAGGTTGTAAACCACTTATGTATGGGATATTACCCAATTTTTATATGGCTTAATAGCCACTTATCAACTGGGATGCGTCCCCATTAACGCTTAACAATTATCAATGTTCTCGCCGAGGAGCTCTGAACACCAGAGAGCTCCAGCCGATGTTGCCTTGGAGGCCAACAACAATGCGAAAACGTAGGATACAGCGTGTCACGCGCGAGTGAATTAGTAACGTACATATGCCTGTATGATATGTGCGTATACATATATATCTATACTTTCATATATACTCATACAATTCATTCACATTTCACATGTGTATATATGTACATAGTTGTACATACTGTGCATGTGTATATATATATATGTAATTGTAATCCAGTACAAAATACATAGTATACAGGCAATATCTATATATATATATGTGTATATATAATATAGTATATTATATATGTATATAAATGTATACTACAGTATATCTTGCATATGTATCAAAATATCTACGACATGATTCTGCATGCACTAAAGGAGTTCAAACCTCCTGCAACTTTTTGAACAACCGACGGAATTGCCAAACCTTTCTGCCGAATCACAGTTGAATCTGTCTCCAGTTGGATTCCATCTCGGCCTAAGCCGATGCCAACGGAGGCAAGATAGCATCTGACCAGTGGCACAAGACGAGTCAAAGTGGACATGTTCTATCAAAGATACCTTCCGGAAAACTAAATAACTATGGAAAATCACCATGGTTAAAAGGTAAATCAATGTCAATCAACTATCAATGGGCAATTTTCCATAGCTATATTGATTTACCGAAGAGTACCTTGCATTTCTCGAAAATTGTATTCCCCCAAGTATAGCAGAAGGATGCGAAAGGTATATCATCAACCTGCCCAACCAAAGCTTGCCCCACAGGAAGTCTATACCAAACAGCATCAGCATTTCAGATGCCTTCAGGCCAACGCAGAAATGCATAGAAATGCAACATCCCTCGGAATAGCTGACATTTCTCCAGAAAATAATGGTTCTGGGCAAATCATAATAATTCACTATCCTAAAATGTATTGGATTGATTTGGCATGATTCCCCATATACTAACCATGATTCCAGTGAGGGAGAACAGTGAGGTCGTTGTAATTTACCATTTTACGCCTGATGGGAGTCCATGTGTGGAACCGGAGGTCAGTGCGAAACGTAGCTACCTAGCTAAAAAGAAAGACCTTGTTGTGGTCTGCGCCGGCACTCTCGTGCCACTTCATGGCAACCTCAGGAAGACCCAATTTCCAAGATTTTGCAACGCATGACTTATCCAGAGGAATGAATTCCACCCCTTCAATCGCTGGAAAATGCTCGTATGCGGTGTGACCTTGTTGTAATTTACCCAGATGCCATCCCTGTGAACAATGGCTTCATGGACTCATCCCCATGTTGATCAGATTCACGCACTCATGTACCTCAAAGAAACGCCCACATCATGAAAAGTTACCCTAGCAAAAAGGAACGATCCATCTTCAAATCACCAAGAAATTATATGTTCCCACAAGTGTTTTTTTTCTTTTAATATGAGAGACCGCCAAGCCAATGGTGTTCCTCGTAAAAACCAGCATTCTTGGATGAATTTTGGTGGTTCCCCATGACTTAAGAAACCCACGACCTGAGCTCACCCACTACAGCCCTTTGAGCTGCTTGTGCTCGCTCACTGCTGGGTTGTGCCTGCTGAATGCTTCGGAAAAAATCTTAGGGGTACTCCACTGTAGCAACGCCTCAAAAGATACACTTGCTACAATCCAATCCTGAAATAGTGAACATGTTCGGGTTCTACTAGACCATTAAAGATAGATCAAACTACCCACCAATTATATATTGGAATAGAAATAAACAAACCAGTAGAACCACTCCGCAAAACAGGCTTCTGGCGCGGTTTAGGTAAATTCAGCCAGAAAAGATATTTCCGGGCAGTTTTGTTTATTGCTAGGTGTATGGCAAATATGTTGTTCCACCCATTGACCGGTCATACCCAGCTAAGGTGTAGGGTGTTGTCCGAAAATGTGGCATCCCTGATTGCAACATATCATCATTATGTCTCTGTAGTTTTCAATTTTATATAGCAAGTTGTTGGGTATACAGTTGCCCCATTCTTCGACCCACCCATGTACAGTACAGGTATGGTATGGGTCACAATGAGGTACCCGTAAATTCGATGGTTAATACAAAGAAAGGACAAAACATCTCTGGTGGCAGGGGTCATCATTATTGTTGTCTATTTTTGTTGAAGGTCTAGCGAGAGATCACGATTTCTTGTTGAAGGTCTAGCATACGATCACTCACTTCTAGCTCTGCACCATGCTTCAATTCAAAATAGCTGGATCATTTACCATCAACGCCGATTTCAGATCTGGCGGTTTCAACTGCCCTCAAAAAAGGTAGTTGGGGACCATCATCCCAAATTAGTGTTGAAAATAAAAATAACATAAAATCACTATTTAAAACCACCATCCAGGGATTTCAGGCAATTTGGGGGATGATTCCCCTTTCGAACCGTTACCTAGCTGAGATTGCTGTGAGATGCAAAGGAACTAATGTTCAAGAAATACTGAAGGTATTTGAGGGATATATGATAAACTTATATACATTCTCAAGTAGAGCTACAATAGTGACAATCCCAATCGTAGATATACTGTCTTCTTGTTACAACTTCAAAGTTATATGATTTTGTTTGAAAATCGGGCATCCCCAACTCCAATGGATTATCATCAATTTCCCAATTAAACTATCCATATCGGATATACCCCATTTTCAGCCACACCCATATTATGGACATTCTAAAGCCATACCAATTTGGAAAGGATGCAAGGCACTTGTCGAGCTGGTCAACCCAGCTGAAGTGGTCAAGTTGCATGGGATTGTCATGGCGTAAGGTCATCTCCCCATCATTGGGATTCTTAAAACAATGGCCATTACAAGTCCCTATTTATGTGTGCTTTAAACATGGCCCTATTGGATATCATGAACTAGATATTGGATATCATATCATGAATGGGATTCAAAAACATATCTTGCTCATGAGACATCCCATACATCCCTATGAAGATGGCGGTCGTTTTTGGCACCTGCAGAGAATCCAAGGCGGCACGAGCGATGCCCCGCAAGCGTTCAAACTCCGCAGCGTACCTTGGCAGGATTTCAGCAACAAGAAGTAGCCTCTGGTATTGCCTAACAGTTTGCTATTGAAAATGGCCCATAGAAATAGTTGATTTACCTATTAAAAGTGGTGATTTTCCATAGTTACATTAGTTTACCAGAGGGTAGGAATTTGATGGAATCGGCGGATAAAATGAGGATCGAATCCTCCAAAAAAAATCGATGCTTTGCTGATCCCCTGCTCAAAGTCAACACCTTTCAGTGGGGTGTCCAAAAGCTATGAATGAATCTAAGGATATTGCTACAATCCATTCAGACAACAACATGGTCATGATTACCACAATCGCAAAACTGCTTGAAAGCCGCATTTAATGGTTTTCGTCTTTGTTAAGAATAATGTATGGATGTTCGTTTCAGTTCGTGGGAACCTATCCTGACATCTTATCCTGAATATATCTACATGTAATATCGATACAATATATATATATATATATACACACTGTATCTAAGACTTGGAACAGCAGTATTTTAGGGGTTGAGACTCCATACTACGTGTCTTTAAATCAGCCAACAATCTTATCAAATTCATGGGGCACAACGGGTGTGCAGACAAAGAGAGTTGGTGGATCAAGCAGTGTCAAACTTCACCAGTTCAGGACCCGCCAACTTGGGCAGGCAGACTACCAAATCTTTTTGGATAAGGCAACCTTCAGGGTATGCTGTAAATTCACCAGTGTAAAAACACCAACATCTAGGGTTGTCTGAAAACGGAGTATACTCCTCAAATAGCTATTTCATAGGGAAAGTTATGATTGACTAGTCTTACAGGCACCCCGTGTTAATAAAACACATCCATATTGCCGCAAGAGGGTTGACTTGCATGTCAACATTCTCCTCAACCCATCATTTTTCCCTGTCGAAATTGCCATAAATGGAGTTAGATCCATCATGTTGAGACACAGTCAGTAGGTCAACTACACCCCATCGAACTCAGAATCATCCCCACACATTCTTATCTGTATATATACTGTATATAAAGGATATTATAGGATATTATAGGAGATTATAGGATATTATAGGATATCATAGGATATTGATCCTATGAGCTGTACTTAGATGGGCAATGGAATTATATAGTTAAGTGGTAATCGTATGTGGGTTACTTCATTATAAACTTGCCTATATAAGAAAGAAACACAAGTCCCCGTCTGTGCGATGGTTACCCGTAAGTTAAAGAGATTCATGTTGATAAATGATGGTTGGTGTATGTTTATCATGATGAGGGACTACACTATCCAAAATATTAGGGATTATCATCACCGGCGAACTGGGAATTTTGTCCTCAACCAATCTGTTAAAACACAGTTAGAATGATATAATGATATACCCCACAATGTGAGATATAGTTGAAGCAGTTCTCACCATGCTTGAATTCCACAGAGGTTTACGATTGGGGGTATACCCCTGCGACTGGAATGATATAGAATGACCCTTAGTCATGGTTGGTTACTGGGATGGTTTGTGGCGGTGGATCCCACATGATTGTGATTATAAATCAGTACTATAGATATATCCATTGACTGGAGTACTCTTCCTGAAATAATGATTATCCAATCAATTGATGTGGTTACCATATCATTATTGGGATGATTTTCTTATTGCTATCATTAATCCTATTGTAGATGGTTTATGGCACTGGGCTTATAGATATTGTTATACCATTAAACAAAACTATTAAAAACATGTTAGATCCATTACCCCTGTTCAATGATATGTTTAATAATACATATAGTCATAAGGGTTCTCATTTGTGTTAATGATACTTATATCAAATCACCTTTCTACTGTTATAAATGTATATATGAATGTCGATACTTATACTGATACTTACAAAGTAACCTTGTATAAGGTATCTATATGAGTATAGTTAGAGATACCCAATATCTATCAACCCTAGCATTATTTATTGTTACTATCATGATTATTCCCGTTACCATATATCTAATTATATCCCATTAAATCCCTTATAATGATACTTATCATGGATACCATCATCGGGAAATTGGATACTTGTACTTATGTCTACTATTGATATTGATTAGTATTGATCACCATTTTCCCATTGATTATGATTACAGTATATATATATATATCATTACTATTATTCTTATAGATGGTTTATGTATGACATTGTTCTTAATAGTTGTTAGCACTATTGTTATATCTTGTTTGCTAGTTGATGGTGTTAATCACTATTGATGTTTTCTTATTATCATGATTAATACTACTGGTATTACTTTTTGTGATTAATATCATTGTTATATTGTTACTATAACATATTATTACAGTATATATTACTATATATACTACTATTTTCATTATTATTGTGATTACTATGATTATGTACTAATTTACAAATGAATCTTATTTTCTTACTGGTGCTAAACGTAGGGAATGGGGTTTCATGACCTATAATAACCATGTTCATAATCATCCCATCAACCCCCATTCCCTACTAAGCACCAGTAAGTTTTTGCCTTTCCATGATTAACTACTTGATTATTTTGATTATTACTAGTATGATTATTTTGATTATGATATACTATTTGATCATGATTATATTTTTGGCTTTCCATGGGATTTCCCACATCCTCAACATTTTCCGTTGAAGCGACTCATCGAAGCCTCCGGGACCACCTCGGTCCAGTAAGGCCGTCCGACCATCCTCCTGGCCACGGCCACGGCAACGAAAATGCTGGAGTGCACCGGCAAAGAATGGAGAATTCACTTACCCTCTGGTAAACTAACATAACTATGGGAAATCACCATTTTTTATGGGAAAATCCACTATAAATGGCCATTTTCAATCGCTATGTTAGTTTACCAGAGGGTAATTTCACCAGAAAAAAAAAAAAACTATTGATCAGAAGATATGTTGCCAACCAAAGTGGGGATTTAACCAAGACATTTTTGAATTGAGATTAAACACAGAAAAATGAAAGTTGACTAGCAAAAGATTGGGTTCAACCAACAATGATTTAGAATCAAGTATGATATGCCCCGAACCAACATGATGACCCTGCCAAATAAAAACTTGGAAGACAATGCTTGCATCAAAAAAATGCTGATTGTCAGGGTGAAACTGTTTGTTGGCCGGGATGGGTATCCCCATTCAAAGTGGCTGCCAATTGATTCTTATGTCCTATTAATTGGCTGAAACCGATTCATATGATTGTTACTCTTCTTACTACTGCCAATTTGACGGGAACATTTGCAATTAAACCCCTATAGATGCGTGAGCAAGAACCCGTATGATTTCCTGACCAAAAAAATATCTATCCATTCACTGTTCACATTTACGCTCTATGGATATCCATGAGCATTTCTATAGCCCAAAAAAGACCCGGCATTGTGGGCAAAGATTGCAGCAACATGGAGCGGCGAGGTCATAGCTATCGGTCGCTATCATTTAGGAAGTTTTCAGGGTGGGGCCCCCAAACGATAGCAAAGTTGGTTTATAACATAGGTTAACTATGGTTTATGATGGGCACTGTAGCTTCATAATGTGTTAATACACATTAACAAACCAACACACAGAACTAAGCGGCCCCAAATTGTAGTCACCTTTACTGACTCACCTGTTCTATCTTCCGGCATTTCCGCTGTAGCCCGTTCGAGCTCGCCCAGAAAAGTTATTGAACATTGTGGAACCAATGATGGAAACAACAAAAATGTCCTGCCCATACTGTGGATGGTTGCGAAATCCTGCACCAGTTGATCGGTGATTTATAGGGTTTCAACCATCCTTTTGGTGGTGCAATATTTTGCAACCATCCACCTGGTGAAGCCGGCTGACCTGAAACATCATCAGCACCGAGTGCAGCAGGCTGCTTGGACCGTTTTTTTTTTTTTCAGATGGACTCACCGTATCATTGAAGTTGTCACCTTAACTTTTCAATTTGATCAACCTGCAAAAATAAGTTAGTTATTATATGTATACTCTCATCTGATACATATGCTTTGGCGTCTTACATTGCTGGTCTGGAAGAACTCGCAGAACAAGTAAGTCTTTAGTTAGGTAGGTAGCTATAGTCTACCATTCTCCAGGAAAAAAAGACCTTGAGTACCCCAGCCAACTGTTACCCAGTTTAAGCCCAAGACCAATTTTCTCAATTTCGAGTATTTTCAGAACCCTCCTGTGACTGGTTTGACTGCCACAGCATCTGTTTCTCATGTTGCGGTCAACTGTCTTTGCGGTCAATCCGATATTGCAAGTAAGCCTTGAGCCGCAGCGTATTGTGTTGAAAAGTTTGAACCTGACCGAGTTGGTAGAAACGAGCGACCACGGAAACTATGAAGCTCTGTCATAATCCTCCATCTAATAGGGATGAACAATGAGACATAGCAGGTATTACCAGGTACTCAAACATGGTATGTGCTGCAAAATCCTCCTTTTATAGATGAGTCTCCCAGCAAAAAACGCCTCCATTTGGGGATTTCCCAGCCACATTTCATTGCCAAAGGGTATCTGTAATCACCAAGCAGATTTGTTTCCGTGCAAAGGTCTAAGACGTAGATCCATGTGGCTGAACCCCCAAACAACCCTGGTGACAGGTATTGGATCCATTCATTTTGGGTTCCAACTGATTGGTTTATTGAGAGTATTTGACATGGTTTCATCTCGTTGGGAATGGGATTGCAAGATTCCAGGTTGCAGGACGGTTTCCCCAATCCCAATCCCATCATTCTGTTTATAGCCAGATCAATGGGTGAACAGATCGGCTTGATTGTGCCATATATGTTTGATGTGGAGATGAAATAAGGGGTTCCAATGGAATCCCTGAACCCCACAAGATTGGCAATCTTTACTATAAAAACATATCAAACCACCATTTTAGGGCCAATCATATTGGTTGAAGGAGGTTTCTACGAAACAACAATGTTTTCCTTGGTGTCTATCAAACCTCAAATTTGAGCAGAGAAAATATGTTTTCCTGCAAAGTTTGACACAGGAACCATCCGTGCACATGAGCCAGCATCTATTTTTGTTGTGAGCCACCAGGATCCATGTTCCATGTGTGCTTCTCCACATTTTTGCTGTTCAAACTTGTCAAAGACTCAGGCTTTTCGTGGTTTGTTGGTCACATCATTTTTTGCATGAAATTGTGTGAATATTATATATATATATATATTAACAATATATCATGAAACATATGTTTCTTGCTACGAGCAATTATGTGTTGTTCTGTTTGCATTCCAGGATTTTCGATCAACATCAGACTATTCCTACACCCAAGACCTTCAGTTGGGCAGTACCCATACCCTGCACCCCCCACTTTTCACCACGCCACTCCGCACCGCGGCCAAACACCGCGATCCGCGAAAACTCTGTGGCGATCAGCTCGCGGAACAAATGGATCTAGAGTTACAACCTCCTCCTCCCTTATCCCTATGTTCAGGTTAATTCCTTCATTTGTCCAGGTGAACTCCAAACTCTTGATACCCTCCACTAAATGATATGTCTATATATCTATAGCATATTATATAAATATGTGATATATGGAAAAACTTTCGAAATCGTAGATTGGGTTCTTTTGAAAACCATAAACTTCCACATTTTTGTTTTGCGAATTTTACCGAACATCTACATCCCCAAACCGTGGTGGTTGAGCTTAGCTTCGCTCAAAATGTGCGGGGCTTGGTATGTCTTGGGGCTCATCATTCGGTTGAATATGTCTGAAACAACCATGTAACTATGTTCGAAGATATGTCGTATTTGAAACAGCCATTTAATTAATCGTGCTTAAACATATTTGAAACATTTTGAAACCACCAACCAGGCAAAAAAATGGGTTGAAACACGTTAAAACCGCCGAGATTGATACACACCCTGTCTACAAACAAGGGGGTTTCTCCTGGTTACTCCCAAAGATCCACAAGCTGGTTGTAACAGAAACATTTCAATTTACTTCATATATAGGATCATCATCACATTAAATATCTAAAATCATCCAATCATTCAAAAGGATTCGCAGTTGAATGCAAGCTGGGATCTCTGTCGTTTCAGTTGGCTTGGCGACCACCTGCCACAATGACGAATTGCCCTGACAGCCACCTCTCAAATCTTTTCATTATCGATACAGCGCGCCTCTTTGAGGGCATTTTTTAGGTCTTCACAGGGTCAGGGTTTTTCTGCCATTCGCGAACACCTCCTTCTGCTGACATGATTAAAACTGGTTTCTAATTGCGATTACCTATACCCTCTGGTAATTAAACGTAGCTATTGAAAATGGCCATTTATAGTGGATTTTGCCATTAAAAATGGTGATTTCCCATAGTATGTTAGTTTACCAGAGGGTATATGGTGATTACCCTCTGGTGGAATGGAATATCCCCCCAAGAGTTTGATATGATTTTCCCATTAAAAAAGAATTCGAGGATTTCCCAGCCATGTTTGATTTCCAATTACCACCTGCAGGTGAGGTTGCAAGGGGTGACGGCCCTTGAGTGTTCCTGCTGTTGAACTGGCATGAAATTCTGGGATTGATCTACCAGGATGGAAATATATGTTTTATTATTTTTTCCGAGATGTTCTTCAAATCGAAATGCCGGGACAATAGACACCAGCCTTGGGAATCCAATCAACTTTTTTGAGGCGAGGACGTTCCTGACCCCGATCCAAACTGACACCGAGCAACTCGGAGCTGTGCGTGGTCAATCTCGCTTCGGGACATCCCGCGTCACATCCCCGGCGCGCTACAATTCATGGGTGTCACGTCTCAAGATGGGCCCTATGGCCCATCTTGAAGAAAAAAAACTTGGAAGAGATGTGGGTTGCTGGACCCAAGACTGGTTGGTGCTTCCACCCATGGCCATGATTGGGATCATCTTCCCTGAGAGTGAACCAAAAACAGGGTCAAAACAAGGAAATATCATGAAATATCTGTGGTTTCAGCACCAATCAAAGAATCATTTGCAAATATATATCCATAAATTTTCCATCATAATAATATAATATATATATATATATAATATATAATTATATATATATTATGATATTTTATATGTGTTCGTGATGTATCTTTCATGGTTCAACTAAACTATAGGTGTTTGGGTAAAACCCTATCCACAGCCCCACATCGTCCTCATGGGGGGCTGGAAAATCATCGACAAAATGGTGGATGTTCCAGCAAGCCATGTTGGATTACCGGAGGGTAATCATCTTTTATCCTGCTCTGTTTTTTGAGAGGTCCGTATTGGTTTCTATTTTAAGGTGTGAAGGAGTTGTCCATGCCTGAGTTCTATGTTCCTTAGAGGCTGCTGGTGGTTAAGAAACTATCAATAAGCCCTTGATATTGGTCGTGTCACCTTGCCGGGTCTGACATACATCCTATTAGATCCCATTGGATCCCATTTTATCTGTCTATTGCTTGTTAAATCCCATTATATATATATATATTACATATATAAATAAATATGATATGTATATAGCATTTGTTTTAGATGTGCGCTGGTGGTTGAATCCCTATGAGATCCTGACTGGATCCCAGCAACCCCTCAAAATTCACAGCTGCTCAACCAGAGATGCCTAAAGATAGAGCCGCACGTGGACGTGCAAGTTAAAAATGCCAGCTGCTCACTCACCTGCAGTCGGGTTTGAAGGTTCTCTGGGATTACATTGGGTGAGATAGATCTCTGGGAAAGTGCTCATACTGATTGATGGTTTCAATCTGAAACATATCACAATCAATTAGAGGATCATCTCTGGCTAGGCTTGAGCACTTCTAAAAACCAATGAAGCCATTCAAGCAACATGATTCCAAAATCAGACCACTTCGCACATGTTTCGCATCATTCCACCGTCTCGCGTCAACGACCTCATGCTGAGGTCGCCTTTGCCGTTCAACCAACTCATCAAGCCATGAGAAAACAAACGGGACAACCAGTTTTTAAGCTTGGTGCATGACTATGTTGTGCCATGTGTTCTGCTGTTCTGATGCGGGGTAAATGAAGTTCTTCTTCGGGAGGCAAGTGATGCTGAAGACAGTAGTATTCAGTTGCATAAGCAATGCATATATAATATACTTGGGGGAACTGATCATACTGCAAATATGTCTTTCTGGTAAACATGTTTGATGATGATGATGATGATGATGATGATGATGATGAGGATGATGATTTTTGATCATTTTCTTCAGGGCTGTTTTATTGAAAATCAGTCATTTAACTAAATGCGCTAAATGTATGCACGTGCTAGATTCATCAATGTCTTCAAGAGCTTTTCAGGTACTGAATTGGTGACACGAATGCACAATGTAAGTAAGACTGTAAAATCTTTGCAAGGTGTGCGTGTATGTATCAGGGGAATACTATGCAACAGCAGATAGATCCATCCAAGGTACCTGCAATGAACGGTGACAACTGGCTCCTTAAACTATCATGTTCTGGGGAAAAAAAAGGACACAACAAAAAACCCTGAAATATACTGTTTGGATGATTCCCCGTCTCTACTAACACTACCCATCATCTTTGGTAAGCTCATTATGAGGTCGCGATACACCCAGCGATTCTGCCAGCCCTGCCTTCAACTTTGAGGCTCATTGTTGGACTCATACTCATTGTTGGACTCATACTCATAGTCATTCCCATCTCCTTGGATGTTCCAAATGAAAAAACGATAAAAAAGGCATGTAAAAAAAAAAAAAAAAACAGAATACTCCCATATGGATCCCTACAAAAAAAATAGATCCAATACTAAACCATGGTTCCTAGGGTGGTTCTTAATATTTCTTAATATTAGGGGCCAGGGATTGATTAGTTAGCATCCAAGTATCTTGATTTATATGCATAATATCGGATTTGTTTTCAACAACCAACATCCGTACATTCATTCATCCCCAATTCATGTGGCCTGGATAACGCTGAATGGTTTGTCACTTTCATTGTAATCTCAGTATATCCATACTTCTCCGCTATCATGTAGTATGATAGGTTTGGAACAATCCCCAAACGGAACAAGGTCCGGAGAAATAAACGATTGACATGATTTGCTGGATGATAGTGGATGCTTTCAAGCTACACAAAATCGACAGCAGATTTCACACCTGCTGACCTACTGTGGAATTGTTCTACTCTGGGGATTGCCAGAATGATCCTAACAAGGAGATCAAAGAAAGTAGCCTCCGTTAAACAACCCTGCAAGGGAAAAAAAAACTCATGATTCAACCCGAAAATCATCGACATGAACGATTGATAACGATTGTAAAGTTGTAAAGGGATATCTAAAGGTTACGGTTCATTTTCCATTCCCAGGTTGGATTTCTATGGGTGACGACAGGCCCGCAAAAATACTGAACTCATGACCAACTGAGCGTCAAATTCACCAAAATCCTCATCTGTCTCCCCTGTGCCGTGCATTCTCCTGGAGGGCAGGCCAAATGAAGAATTCTTCAAACCCCACAAGGACCTTTTAAACTGGTTTGTGAGCAGGGATGCAGAAAACATGGCTGATCATCATCCCCAATTCATATCAGGATTCATGCTCCGCACGAACTTCTACTAATGAATTTGGGTCACTGCGAACATGAGCCCCCTGCAAAGTGGGCCAAAGATAGCTAAGTTGGTCACTAGGTGAATTCTATTGTTTATGATAGATATCTTAACAAACAAGAAATCAATCACACACAAAGGCTTATAAAAAGATGGATAATGAATTCATCCTATACTAGCTACAATTGTTGTTTATAATAGCGGATAGATCTTTAGTTGGACAACAATGGCAAGAACAATCGCATTATTGTTTACTCTTAAATAACATATTTTTTTTGAAACGATCCAAGTATGATAATCTTTCGGAAGCAATCCAAATTTCTGGAAAATATTCCATTTTTTGGAACAATTCTATCTTTAATCTACATGTTTGCCAATTCCATACGGGTTAGTCTGAAAATAGACTACCCCCCAATTCCAGTGGATAATCACCATTTTCCATATTCCCACCTTGGATGGTTGAAACATGTTGAAACATGTTGAAACATGTTGAAAGCCTATGAATAATGGGATGTTTACCACTTATCAGCTGGTGATTTCAATCTATGTTTTATCTATGTTTCACAATTGGGTTTGGCTGAAAATAGGGGATTAACCCCAAATGAAATCGCCAGAACCAAATGGGGATTATGAGGATCAACCAATGGAGAAGCACACTTTTTTCGGACAAACCCAATTCCACCCCTTTTCTCAATCTAAATCAGTTACCCTGTGGTTATTTAACAGTTCGCCATGGAAAATTGGTAATTTTGGATGATTTTCCCAGCTAGAAACCTTCATTTATAGGGGATTTTCCATGGCTATGTTAGTCAGAACCAGAGGGTATTGGTCTTCCTCGAGCCCCGAACCGCCTCGCAGTGGCTTTGAACAGGACCTCTCGCAGTACCAGCCGCACGGCGGCAGGGATCTTGTCAACTGCTGGGCCTTGGGCTCGATAGGTTTTGGAACTGGAAAAGCTGGGAAAACCGCAGCATTTCCAAACATGGGGAAGCAAGAAACATAGGGAAATAGATGGGAAATACATGGGACATACGTCTAAGGTCTATGGTCATCCATCCCATAATGGGAATCCTTCTAATGGATATGCAACCCCATACCAATGGATTGATGACCTTCCCCAACAGCCCATGTTTTGACCATGGCACAGAATGGCACACATGGCAGGGAAATTTATGGGAAATGTATGGGAAATATTTGGGGCATGTCAGACATATATGGAAAGAGACGGCAGGGATCCAACACATGGGAATATCGGGAATAAAACAATTGTCATGGAATGTCATGGACATATTGAAGATTGTCAGCCGCACAAAAGGAAGAGAAGCAACGACCAACCCAACAAGCATCTTGGGAACTTCACCATCACAAGAACGGTTTAATCATGTTTGATCAACAATGTTGGAAATTACAGTCCGACACTGGAGTTTTAGTCAACGCTTCGAGGCACAAACATTAGGATTGTCCGAATTGAACCAACAATTCGAAGCAGCACATGATGGGATTCAGCCGAAAAAGGTCCCGGAATGGACCGAACAAACATGCTCTCATTTAACAAATATGGACGTTGTAACATTTGGACGTTGCTAAAAACAGTGTGATTTGCAGCAGCTGACACAGAGTAATGACAGCAACCAGGTATATAACCATCCACCAGAATCTGTTTCTATTTGCATTGGGGGCCACCAATAGCTAGAGTTTCAAGTGAACAATTCAATGTCTTGATGCCAAACAAGCCACACAAATCGCAGCATCCTGTGTCAAATCCCCAACACATGTGGTCGTTTACCCTCCAATAATGAACATAGCTCTGGAAGCCATGGCCCATTTAGTTTGATGATTCACCCAGTAATAATTGTGATTTTCCATGGCAAACTGTTACATGACCGGAGGTTATACCATTAAATATCCCACTAAAGAACCATGAAATATCCCCCCTATTAACCCATTATTATACCACCGAAATACCCATTGCCATTATTTGTTTTTTAACCATCTCATCCTCTCTCTGAATTTGATCCCGCTTCCACCTCTCTGACTCAACTCCCTGCGCTGTGCCTCCGATGTGATAAGCTTCCACGATGCTGCTGGATCTAACCTGAAGCTGAAGCGGTGAAATAAACCAAGGTTTGAGGAGAAAACTGGTAAAACCAGGATGGGTACAGAGGAATATCGCACCTCCATTTGACTGTCGGAATATGAACAACAAAAATGATCATATCCTTACTGTCACTGGATTAGAGGTGAAAACAAGAAATTAAATGAGAACCTTACTCAAGATATTGAGCAGGTCTATCACCCAACATTCAAAACGCACTATTATACGTGTTGATGGTAATATCCTCATTGCTGCAGGCTTCCCAAATTTGGTGTTCGAATCTTTTTTTTAGCTAGAGTTACATTCATAGCGGCCAGCGGCCATAGCAATTCTCCAATCTTCTATAAAAATCTATAAAAGCCATCCAATTCTCAAGTCCCAAAATATATTATGATGTTTTGTGTTCCCATGACAAAGTGTGACCTTGGATACCCGTTCCTCTGAAAATATGGAGCCAAAACTCCGGTCCTTTACCATCCATCATTTTGCCCCAAAGACGGACAAGTTCCCAATGTTCAGACACACCCTAATATTACTCACTGGTGCTTAGTAGGGAATGGGGGAATGGGATGATTATCAATGGTTATTATAGGTCATTCCCCCATTCCCTACTAAGCACCAGTAAGATTATCTCAAGTTCGTTCAATCTCTGATTCTAATCGATGATATTTTGTTGAAACGCAACGCCAAAATAGGCTTTGGAAAGCTGGAAACCTGGAAATATGAGGTTTCCATATCATCATCTATACATATCTATACCACTCCGGGACACTGTTCGGCCAAGTTGCCCAGAATGGCTCCGGAATGGGCAAGGGCAGGAAGGGCATGGTGCAAAAGACCTGCCAGTTGCGAATGAATTTGGACAAGGATGGGGATACTACGAGTATGTGATATTGTGGCTAAATCCTACGTAAATCTATGGAAAATAATGAGATACAATGTGATATTATGGGATAATAATGAGATACAATGGAAAATCATGAGATACAATCTGAGTAAATTCAAATAATTCATTCACTAACTTGAATTAAGGCCACTTTGGGATGGTTCCCCTTACGATTATTCCAGTGAGGGAGAACAGTGAGGTCGTTATCATCCAGATACAATGGATGATGGGGATACCATGGGATATTTTGGCGGCACCTCCAATCGTCAATCTACTGGCAAAATGGAATACTGCGGGATATGAAATGGATGTGGGGATATACAATGGGATATAATGGGAGAATCATTAGGCAAAATACGGAATTCATGAGAACATATTTGGCATATGGAACATCAATCAGATAACAATGAGAAAAAATAGAAAATAACGGGATATAATGGATATGACATGAATATAGAAAACAGTATAAAACTATAGGATACCATGGATTATTGTAGGCATAAAAAAATGAAATGTGTTCCCAGTCGATTCCCCAACTCGAGATCAACCAATGAGTTTTCATGATTCCCCAGTGCTAGAACTTGTAAAACCCCACTCAGGGGTGCGAGTGTGTCTGAATTTGTGGTATAGTATACCCATAAAATTACACTATTTTAGGAGAAAATGATGAGTGGCCAATGGATTTTGGAGTACCCTATCTTCAAACGAACCAGTGTCATCTGTTTTCCTGCCCAATGCCAGAAACAATCAACAATTTGGGAGAAACTATAAGTATTTTATTGACACGGCCAATTCCAAAGTGATCTTAACTGATTTTGTTCTCTTTTGCCAGTAGGAAAGCTACCAAGGTTGCTGAATCTCAATATATATATATATATACATAAAAAAAGGAAAGATTTCTTGACGTGAATGGAGAATATATCGGGTGTTTTTTTTTCTGCTTTTTATACCTACAATATACACTTGGATGTGCACGTCACTTGGCTTTGTGTTATATAAAAAGACAATTTTGTCATCCAATGATGGGATGAGCCTTGGGATGAGCCTTGGTTTTGCGGAGCGGACCTCAAAGTTCCTGATATTCTCCCACTTTGTGTGGTGGAGCTGGTATCTTTAGCAAACGTCCCAAGAATCCAACAGGCGTCCGGGCCTGTCTTGGTGGCTTTCAGGTCGCTAGATCCACCACATTCATTACAACTACCACTTGGAGTTACTTGCACCTCATCAGATTTGTCCGAACATGCAGTATACCCTCTGGTAAACTAACAGTTTGCTATTGAAAGTGGCCATAGAAATCGTGGATTTTCCCATAAGAAAATGGTGATTTTCCATAGTTATGTTAGTTTACCAGAGGGTATACACCTCATTTTTTGGCCACTGTATGCAGAAACATTATTTTCGAGGCCATTGGATTGCAAGGGTGGGCCGTCTTCGCAGAGATCCAGGCTGCCCTTCCCTGAGCCAAGGCACGCCAGGAGCGTCCATGGTATCTGCCAAAACCCAGGGAGAACCTGCAACGCAGGCTCTGGGACTGGAAATCCCTTGAAGCGTCAAATGATCCGCAAACATTATGGTTGATTGTGAAAGAAAAAGGGATTTCCTGTACAAGGCGGTGCCCCCCCGACTGATAAGCTGGTTTATACGCCCCCTTGACTCTTAACTGTATATAAATATTATGTGTGTTTATTTATATATATATATATATATACAGTATCTTCCACAAACCATGGCTACTGTGACCTACAGTAGTTATAAACCAACTTGTCTGTCTGCGGGGTTCCAGGTAGATATTCCCTTTCAACGCACCAATCCGGCCGCCAAAAAAATGTGTATGTATGTGTATATATATATATACATATATATATATATATATACATGTATATGTTCGAGCAGGACCTTTCGCTTGCATGATGACGAGATATGAGCAGTGGGACGAAAACCTTGCTGGAGTCCCAAAATACGTGGTTAGTTGCGAGTGTTTCCCATGGATTATGATCATCCACAAGCAATTTTGGGAAGTATAGCACATCATCATCATCATCATCATCATCATCATCATCATC
Source organism: Symbiodinium sp. clade C Y103 (assembly GCA_003297045.1). Classification (NCBI taxonomy): domain Eukaryota; class Dinophyceae; order Suessiales; family Symbiodiniaceae; genus Cladocopium; species Cladocopium sp. clade C. The sequence goes on from BGPT01000081.1 coordinate 491,233, forward strand.
AACCGATAGTCCTCTATTTACAAGGTGTATCCTTAAACTCTGATGGCTAGATTCCAAACCCTATAATTAGGTCTACTGACCAGCCTCGTCTCCCGATTTGATGGTTAGATCATGTTAGATGACATTATTGTTATGCTTACCCTCTGGAAAACTAACATAGCTATTGAAAAATTGCCAATTAATAGTTGATTTACCTATTAATAATGGTGATTTTCCATAGAAATCGTTGCCATCGTTGCCATCGTTTCTCAATGAAATATCCCTGTCTTTGGCAGTTCCAGCACCTATCTGATGCTTCCCATGAAACATTTCATCAACCTTCTTGGATCTGCATCCAGTCGTAAGATGTCGTAAGTGTGTCAGTTCACTCCACTTACAACTGGACTAAAACCTGTCCTGAATAACTATAACCCACTTACCAAATCTTAATAACAGCTTAGAATCTCAATTAAATCCCAGTGAATCCCATGAAATCGCCAGGAAAATCCTCTATAAATGGCAGGTTTTAATGGGAAAATCATCTATAGATGGGGGATTTGCCATTGCCACGTTTGATTAGCGGAGGGTAAATCCCATCCCAGCGAGGTCGTTTGGAACGCCTGGATCCATGTCCACCACCGGAAGCTCGGGATTGTCCACCATAGTGCTGGTATAGACCTGGACGGCTGGTGATCCCATCTGCTGGTGATCCCATAGCCAGGGATAATATGGGATAATGATCATCAACTATTGGGTTTAGGGGTACACTAGAAATTCAAGTCAAACCCATATATATGTATATATATATATAGTACTGTAGCTGTACAAGATAGAGAAGTAAAATCCTACTTAAAGAGCGATGTTTGTTACTTTGCTATTTTCTTGCGGATGACCATATTATGTATATCTCAGCATATATATATATATCATATATACAGTATTGTATAGTATTATACAGTATGTGTACTCCGAGTATACCGACCTGTTTGCCATTTGTTTACTGTACGTTTTTTCCAACTTTCTCTGGTGTCTGACAGGGCCACATTCAACACAGCCCATATTATCTACTCTCACTACGATCGTACCGAAGTACTGCAATGTGGAAACCCCAGAAATCCTCAGAATAATCCTGAAATTTCTATAAATGGGCTGTAAAGATCATCTCCAAATGATAGGCTTATTTTTTGGCTTTGCCACATTCTTTACCGCATCTCATCTAGACGAGGTGTCACCACCTCTTTCTTTCCAAGTGCATGTGCTCTATGTCTGTTGGTTGTGCCCCACATTTCGTACTTCGATCTTTCTACCAGAAGCCTAAACGCTCACCTACAAATCAAAACCAACTTAGCTAACTATTGGGGGTACCACGGTGTACAAAGAACGAAGACTTGAGCTTTCTAAGTCCTCCAACCAGGCCTAGGCTACGAAGCTGTGGTATGTTATGCTGGCATGGCCATTGTTTTGTCCCTTCCCTACATAAACAGAATCCTCCAGAAACCCATATGTGAAGTACTGGATTTGTATTTATTTCCCAGCTAGAATAAAAAGGGCCCAAATACCTTTGTTGATTAGCTTATATCAACTTACACATCATAAATCAACTACACATTGGCTAAATCTATCACTGTGACGGCGGTAGATGGTTGTTTTGTAAAAAAAAAACAATGTTGTTGGTCAACCCCCCAATGTTGTTGCTGCAATGCACAATTTTGAGTGGATGATATCCAATGATATCCCCATGTTTGATCAGGTTAAATCCCCATGGTGTGCAGTTATGGCCCTTTACCAGTTGCAAGTCAGTCGGGTCACCCCATTCATACATGGCCATGACTGATTACAAGTCAAGTAAATCCCCGCTTTTGATGGTTATAAATGGGGATTTACCAGTCACCCAATTTATGGAATGATCACCCCATTTATAACTTATACCCTCTGGTAATCAAACATGGCTTTCTGGAACATCCACCATTTAGTTGGGGGATTTTCCCATCAAAACCTCCATTTATAGGGGACTTCCAATTGCCACGTTTGATTACCAAAGGGTATTCCATTGAATGTCCCATTATATCAACCATTATTAGCCATTATTAGCCATTATTAGCCACTATTAACAATAAAAATCTCTGGGTAAATCTTGCCACGGCACCGCTCTCTTAGTCTGCAGTTCCTGAGGATCTGCAAAACCGCGGGTTGTTCAGAATGGCTTTTGCGCAACAGATTTATGGGAAATTTACGCACCAACATTGGGGTTTTAACACAACAAAAAACAAAATATAATTCAAATAGTGATTTAATGAGGAACAGTGATGGAATGATTTTTCATACTTGGTGCTTCATCCCACTCCGTAAACATACCTAAATTATTCATAGTAACCTCAATTGTAAGGGGATTAACCCTACTTATCCTACTGCAGAAACAAGACCGCAGTAATGGGTTGGGTGAGCCATGAAGGACCGGAATTCCCATGGAATGACAATAATGCTCTTCCCATTTTTAGGGGGAAGTAAACTCCCCCCCCCTCTCCCCATATGTTTGATGCCTAAAATCTCGCACTGCTTAGATCCCCATAAGTATCATCAACCAAGTACCGGTTTTGACACCGTTTGCAGAAGTTTCAATGGATTGGGACCATCATGGACCAACCGAACCAATCAATATTCACCGATCTCCCATCCTGCTGTACTGGCGGATGAACAGATGGTCATAAGATGTCATAAGTATCCGTGGTACCCCGATAAAAAGGGGCATAGTGATCCCCAACAAGGTTGTGAAACAATGCAACCCCCTATACTAACCAATCAACCGGGGCACTTGAAATGGCTTAGGTAGGATGGAACATTGGAAAATGAACAAAATTGAATCAACCAATCAGCTATATGCGCATCAATGGATAGACAGAAGGGACACTAGGCAACCAGGAGAAAACCGTGGTGCTTATCACCCAACTATGCGGGATGTACTGCAAAAACATGCTTGAACGAATAAAGGGTTGGTGTGGTATGCCAATTACCATCAATTAAACAGTCAACTACTCATGGTTCAATGGGAGGAGCCCTCTCTTGATAAACCACCCAATGGAACAAGGACAACAATGGATGTAATACGGCAAAATGACAGGATTTGGGCCAACCCTGTACCCCTGGTGAACATCCACAAAATGGAGAGAAGAATCTGACATAATATGATCAATGAGATGTGTACTTGCCATGACCTAACCATGTAGGAGGACACATGAAGTGTATGGTCAACTAGTCGAAGATCCAGTGACTCGCCCCAATTCTGGCTTCACCCAAATCGATATGGTGCAGTTTTGAAGATGGCTTGCAAAATCATCGAAATGGGGGATATGTATGGAAACTTTAGGTAAAAAGAAACGCACATGTTCTTGATGTCCATGGTTTTGTTTCCTTCATCTGCAAGGTTTGGTAGCACGAAATCACTCCATAAACCCTGGGATTGATGAGATACGGATGCAAAAGTACTTAAGTACTCTACAATGAATGACCACCAATCAATGTGTAGATTCCTTTCCAAACCGTCAAAACTGGTGGTGCCAGCAATTTCCGTCAACAGAAGCAGTGCAAACAGGTGTCCTTCAAGTTGTTGGGCAAATTGCCTTATTCTGGCGGGGGCTGAAACTGAAAAGCAGGGCCAGGCTGACTGATAGGTGGCTCAGCCATTCTAGAAATATGTTCACGAATTCGAGTCCCTCATCCCAAGAATGATTGAAGGCAATAAAAACCATCCATGCACATCGTTGGGTGTAGAATAACCACTGTGACCCACACTATGCTATGTCTTATGTTGTTATGATCTATATATGCGCATATGCTTCCCACGGCAAGTGTAAATATATTCAAACTAATTCCTTTTTTGGGTATGTCTAGATAAAACATCTAACCTAACCGCTGTCATAACCACATCGTGTCTGCAATCAACCATCATCAGGCTTCACCTCATCGGCCATATGGGTACGTCAGTACTCCCCAAAATGATACTATATGATATAATTATAGCTATTACCTATGCTATCATCATATCAAAAGCAAAATACTATGTATTAATATACTATATTCATTTATTTATATCATGATTTTCCATAGCTTTCCAACTCATTGTCATATTTCTCTGTTTCAATATGTTTCAATACTCCATCCCCATGAACTATGGCCAAATCATGGTGGCTGTACCACAGGTGTTGCCCGCTTTGTGCCCCATCCCACTCTCACACCAGCATGGCCAAATCTCATAGTGTTGCTTCTCTATGAAAAAGTTTCCATGTCAATTGCACCACCGTGCCACCGAAGTCTCGTGAACGAAGGTAGCAACCATTTGTTTTATGGTTAATCCTCCTTTTCTAAACTGGTCATAGATTGGGTTCAAATTGAGCGGAGATTGTGGTCGTGATAGACCGCAGGCTCTGGGACTATTGCGGATTTTTAAAGGTTTTTCGGAACTAGTCATGCAGCTGATTACGGAAGGGTACAGTGAATGGTCCCTTTTGGCAGGTATCACCAGTCACCACCGTTTCCAAAATTTCATCTTCTCGCCCCGGCGTGCTGCCAAATTAAGCTACCAGCGGGTGCGGTAACTTCAAACAGGTGCTTGGGTTTGCAAGCAAGTACTGCAACGCTTTCGTATGGGACTTCTGTGCCATTCCACTGGCATAGGGAGCAGATTGCTGGCTTCCCAGCCATAAATGTTAACTTTCATCTCCATGTGTTCATGGATTGCTCGAAGCCCGACCCCTGGCTAAGATCTCCCACAATACCGGCCAACACACGAGGACCTGCCTTTTCAATGTGAAAAAAAAACGCATCAACACTGTTTCCTCAGCCCAAGCCCGGGCGATCTCCTCCGCAAGCCTCCTGGACAGTAAGACATGGCCAATCCATTGTTCTCCCCCGAAATTTCGTTTGGGGTTCAACCACACAGTTCCACGGTTTGGCCCACCAGCAATCTAACATAGCTATGGAAAGCCACAAGTGTTGATAGCGAAACGTGCAGCTAAATCATCTACAGGTATGGTTCATGTTCTATAGTATAGCTATGTTTGATTACCTGAGGGTACACACCCACATTTTGTTCATCATTATTACTACTATTATATATTACCCCTGTTAATGGAATGATAATGTTCATTCCATTAATAGGGGTAATAATGTTATAAATCTCCAAACGATGGTTAAATCATTTTTTTGTTGGTAAAACACCTGTTGGTTAGATAACCGGTCAACAGGGTTATATGAATCTCCATATTTCATTTTTATCTGCATATATGTGAAGTTAAAAACCGATAAAACACCTACAATTCCTGGTCAACCCTCATTGCAATCAAATCAAACAGTGGTACAATCCCATTAAATCTCAATGTGTTTCAAAATCAGAACCCCATAAAACCCTGACCATTGGTTGTTCAATCCTATTAAACAATTCTTGAACACATTTAAGAAGCCCTTTTCTGTCGGTGAATTCCAACTTTTCAGTGATGTGAACATGTCACGCATCAGCCGCGTGATATTTGTGTTTTCTCTTGGTTAAAATGTTTGATGACATTGGGGGGAAATCATGTTCAATCCTCTTTTTGGTGGTGAAATAACTATCATAATACATTGATATAAATAGGATAATCATCAGGAAATATTATGGAAACATCATTGTCAACCCTGGAGTAATAAACCCCTAGGCTGTTTAGTTTGGCTGGTATCAACTTTGTATCATATCATCATTATTTGAAGGGTACCTCATAATTGATAAACCACGTTTTTTTCATCAGGGGGTGGACCTCAAAGTAATAATGGGATAAATCATTACAGAACCCATGAACCGTTAATCGTGGGATATAATATACATCATTTAAATGGAACACCATTAGTAAATATTACCTAGAACAACATTATCAATCATCCATGGGATACCCTCTGGTTATTTCACATAGCCATGGAAAATCCTCTATAAATGGAGGTTTATAGCTGGGAAAATCATCCAAAATTAGCCAGCTATTCCATGGCGAACTGTTAAATAACCAGAGGGTAAATCAGTGCAGCTGCAGAACCCATCTTTTCCGTGGCTTCCGCGGGGCCGTGCCAAGTCACAGACCAATCCCGGCACTCGTCCTTTCAACGCCGCCAGGCGCTGATTGCGCCGGGACGAGGTGGATTGACCTCACGGACGACGAGAAATCTGGGACATTGGGAGATCCTTTGGGATTACCCTCTGGTGAACTAACATAACTATGGAAAATCACCATTTTTAATGGGAAAATCCGCTATAAATGGACATTTTCCATAGCTATGTTAGTTTACCAGAGGGTAGAAAATTACCAATGTTCATCAAATTCTCCTCTGAATGGTGCCTTAGTAGGAAATGGAGGAATGGGATGATTATGAATGGTTATTATAGGTCATTCCGCCAGGGGAATGGGATGATTCTGAATGGTTATTATAGGTCAGCAACCCCCATTCCCACTAAGCACCAGTAAGTCCTCATCCATATATTTTGACAAAATACAAATATAACCACCATTCCAACCCCATCAAATTCATCATATTCGCAATATACTGCACAAATACCCCCAATAAAACGACATAAACACCACTATAAACACCATTATCCACCATGAGAGCCATTCTAAGCCCATGACAACCACAAGTATCGATTGGTGTGGGAAACTCAACAACAAACCATCCAATTAACCAACCATGACTGGGGGTCACTTTACATCATCTCAAATAGAGGTATACCCAATAATAATTATTGGGAATGGTACCTGGTATTATAGTTCTCCCCGCATTATCCATGATTATCCCATTATATGTTTCTAGAATCCTTCACTAATCCATGGTATCCTTTTTAAATCCTTCTATATCCCATTATGACATTGGGTTTACCACACTACGGGATTTGGGGGTCTTCGTTCTGACTCCCTATTTAAGAGTTGGGTGTTGTTATATCTCCTATCTTTTCAAATATTGTTTTTATTGTTTTTTTGTATTTATTAGTTGTTATTGGTTCTGATTCCCTTATTAGAGTACCCACTAGTAATCAACAACATATACACATTCATGATCATTGATTATCCCACACGACCCATTCTGGCTTCATAACCCCAGAAACCACATGCTTTAACCACTACGTGGTTATACCCTCTGGTAATCAAACGTGGTTTGCTGGACAATCCACCATTTTGTTCGATGTTGTTGTCCATGTGTTTCCCAGCTATAAACCTCCATTTGTAGCAGATTTCCAGTTGCCATGTTTGATTCCCAGAGGGCATAAATTATACATGGGATATCATGGGATAATCATTCCATAAATGGGGTGACTGGTGACTGGTAAATCCCCATTTATAACATAAAAAAGTGGGGATTTACCGGATTTGCCTTTTGTAACTGGTTGTAACCAGAGGGTAATTATCCAAGGTCAGGCCGTTCCAAGGCCAGGCCACGCGAAGCCAAGGGCAGCTGCGGCAAGCGCGGCGGCGACAGCGGGTGGTGACGCTTGGCGTAAGCCTCGTTCTCGCCCACCTGAAAAAAAAAGCGGGGCAGTGGAGGGTCCTCCCAGTGGAATATGTATTATCATTATCATATGTATATATATATATATACAGTATATGTATATATATATATATATATATATTACCATGATATAATATATATATATAGTACAATCTCATGATAATCTAATGATAGTTTAGTAATAATCTATTGATCAATTGAAAATCTAGTGCGTAATTATATTGAGTATAGTTATAATGGAAGGGAAGTTATTTATACATTTATGGTATGTATATATATATATATCATTATCATATGATGTGTATATATATGTGTAGATCACTATATATTGATATTGTATATACATATATATATATATAATATCACAATACACGTACATAAATATATATATATATATATGTATAGGAACTACCACCAAATTATATTTCCAAATTTGTATGTGGTGGAAATACACAAGCTGAGGCCTAGTGTGAAAAAAAACTAGTTCTGAGATTTACTTCTCATTTGGCTGATCTGGGAAGTCTGTCAGCCACCTAGAAGCTTCAATCTCCAGAACTGTTCCACATGGAAATCCACAAATGGCTGGGGAAACCAAGAATACATTTCAACTCTACCCTGAAATCATGTTTTAGCATCAGGATGTGATGTTTTAGGTAGTTCACCATAAATATCACTTTCCGTGGTTTGCGACACATGTTCACAGCCAAAACATCTCAATTCAAGGTGGACCTCTATATAAATATATGTTTTATCTTTGTTTTTCGTGCTACGTAACCATATGCTGCAAGTTCCAAGCCCCAACCATCTCGGCCAAACGGGGCTGGTTTGTGAAATTCTGAAATTGCGTCTAGCCCTAATTGGGATGATCTGTAATGACCCCCTTAGATATAGTTTTATGAGTTCTTCAGGGCCACAGCCTGGAGGTTCAAAAATAGGTTTTTTTATCAATTTTTTATCGATTTTTTATCAATCATAAATATAGTTCATCATTGTGGATGGCTTACGTGTCATTACGAATCTCACAAATTCAGCGGACCATACCATGTATTGCACCATTCAGCACAGTCCAGCTCAAGTGTTTGGCAGATCACTACGATTCCCAGCCAAAAAAGGTAGAACCCCCTAAGTGATCAAAACCCGAATGCACAGAAATGTGTATTACATGTATATATGTCATATTATATCATAGTATAACTATGATAATATCATAGTTATACTCCATTAAAACAACATGTTTTGGGTTGAACCGTGTTGAAACCCCATGAAATCACCATGATTTCAGGGTCAAATCACCATTTTGAAGCCGTGCCCATTGTGGCAGCCCAGCGACATGTCGGTAGCGTCGAAATTCCACCGTGCCCGCGGAGGTCAAAAACACCGCCGGTTCTGCCGCCACGATACCTGGACGGATGATCCCAAAGTCACCATGCGTTTCACTACTAAAATTGGTCGAATTTTGGATCATTTGGGGTACCCCTTTTTCTTTAGGAAGGCCTCCAAATCCAAGATAGATCTGATCCAACTGTAGCAGTAGTTTGAAAAAATACTTTCTTCGAGTGATCCCCACCAAGTGACATTCTATCTGATATATATTCGACATTTTGACATTATTTCTGACATTTTATCTGACGTATATTCTAATATTGCATCTGACATTCTATCTGACATTCTATCTGGCATTTAATCTGGCATTCTATCTAACATAAATTCTGACATTCTACCTGGGCTTCTATCTGACATTCTTTCTGACATTTTGTCCGACGTATATTCTGACATTCTATATGACATCCTATCTGGATTCTCGTCTGGCATTTTATCTGGCATTCTTTCTGGGATTCTTTCTGACAATCTACCTGGCGTTTATTTTGGCATACTATCTGGCATATATTCTGACATTCTACCTGAAGTCCGGCAGTGCCCACTGCGACCTGTTGCTGGCAGATGAAGTCTGGCTGTGCCCACTGCGATCTGTTGCTGGCAGATGATGTCCGGCAGTGCCCACTGCGGTATGGAGCTGGCGGCTGAAATCCGGCAGTGCCCACTGCGATCTGTTGCTGGCAGATGAAGTCCGGCAGTGCCCACTGCGATATGGAGCTGGCAGATGAAGTCCGGTGGAATATGCGTGTGTTCCATGCTAAGGGTCTGAGTCTGATTCAAAATTGGGGCTCCCAAAAATAAAGATCGTATCTTGGATGGTCTAAAAAATGAGCAGCATCTGTGTTCCAACCTTACAAATTTTGACCTATAGACCAGCATCGATTTCACCAACACCACTAGAACTCTTGCCAGAAACTCTGGCGCCTGGCCTTCATACATAAACTCATAGTTCTCCGGGAAGACACGCTTCCTGGGCTCAAGACCCGGAAAGAACTTGGTGTTCAGCCAGGGCTGCCAAGTCAGGTAACAATATCATCTGATAGCAGTTTGGATCTTTCTTATTCAAACCTATTCAAAAAATGACAGCAAACCAGCTGGAATTGACGATTCCAGGGTTGTGTTTCCTAGAGGTTGATAGCCCAAACATGTTTTGATTGTTGAGTGATGCTTTTGGCCGATGGTGTCCCTGCCATGTCCCAATGGTGTCTCAACCATGCCAAGAACGATGTGACCCATTTACAAGGCCCTAACAGTCGTTGTTTGGTTCGTATCAGCTGCAAAGTGTATGAACAAGATCCCACAAGTCTCCGTAAGTACATCTGAATCACTAGGTAGTCTGCGACACCATCAGAGTCACAAGACCAAACAAGCAGTGAAACCTGCTGATCGGCTGATCGCGCTTCGTCCTGGAACTAATGTTTCAATATTGCTACGGGTCAAGTCACCCACGGAATCTCCTTCTCTTCACACCAACATCCTTTGGTCAAAATGGATACTCATTTCCAAAAAATATGGGATGATTTCGTATTGATCCATACCTACACATCGCTTCATTAAATTTGAATTCCATGTAGTCATACCTTGTTGCTCCAACAACTGCACGAATCTCGGCCTGGAACCCAATGAGCGCTTCTTGTCCCTGGTAGCACAGCTACCACTCACAAGTGATGTGCCAAAAAAAACGCAAGTGTTTCTATCTTTAACATTAGAAAAACAATTTCAGGGTGGTGATCATTTTGACCTATCCGACCTATCCCCACATGAATACCACTGGCACGCGTATCATGTTCCTGTTGAACATGGGGAATGTTCTAGCCATATTTGTTTACAGGAGAGCACCTTGATTCCAATGTTGGGGAACCTCATCGAAAACGGCAATCCATCTATCGAAACAGCACAGACTGAAGCAATTTAACAGACATGTTTCTTCAGGCCACTCCCTTTCAACCACCCCAAATCCCGGCCGCAGCCGCACCTAACCTTGCCGAGCCTCTGAAAATGCACGCAGGGGTGACCTCCGGTGTATTCCCGGCGCTTGCAGCCAGGTAAATGTGTATCAAAAAACTTCATCATCTGCAAATGATCGTGCATCACCTCTTGGAAAGTCTCCTGTCAACACATGATGTTCTCGCCTTTGACAAGGCGGCGAGAACGGCTTTGTAACCGGGGGTGATGTGGGATTCTGGTACGGATGATGCGGAGTCGTCTTTGAGAGATCCTGACCTATCCGGTTCAGCCCGAAGGTTATCCCGACAACATACATTTAAGTAATGTCAAGTAAACCCTTTTTACTAGTTGTTGATGAATAGGCCCTCACCTACACCCTTATCGTTAGGGGGTCACATTTGTGGGGGAGGGTGAATCCTCATGGTATATGCATGGAAGCATGCTGAGTTCTGTCCCTTTATTCTGGAAATAATTTGCTGAGGATGGCGCTCTTGCAAGAGTGAATGTGATGTTTTCTGAGTTTTCTGCGATCCTTCCATTTACAATTCCTATGATGATCTACTATGATGATATCTGTTTAATTCATTACAACTCACTTGTTTCAACGAGGAAAGCACCGAATGGTCCAAGCAAAGATGACAAGATGGTCAATCAGTTGACACCCAGAAACAGGCAGTCCTTGCTAACCACCATGAATTTGCAGTCCGTTGCACCTGAGTGTAACAAACCCGGTAGTTTCTGGCAGCTAGTTGTGGATCCATGTCCCTTCCTGTATTGCCACTGTGTGAAACAGAAACAGGTCTCTGACAAAGGCCATTTGCTGCAAAATATGATGATGATGATGATGATGATGATGATGATGATGATGATGATGATGATGATGATGAACAACAATCAGATTTGGGAGCATCCACCATTTTTGGGCAAACCCAGGTGCAGTCATGTATATGAGCAGGAAACACTATACAATTGACAACATATAATCATAAGAATATATATATATATATGAGACATATCATGCCTTCGAAAAAAATGCTTAACATCTACCCAAAAAAAAAAAAAACATTCACCCGGCTTGCTCAATCCTCACAGAGACCTGGACTGGACAATCAGTAACCTGGATCTTCAAAGTGCCCTTTTCACCACCAATTCGAGGTCGCTTAACCCCAAACAGGGTCACTTAACCATCTCGAAAGGGTCCCTTGGAAGAACCTGAAATATGTTTTTTGTTTTGGTTTCTCTGCTAGTTGTCTGATTGATCAACCAATGCCACGCTGTCTTGGGGTACTGTAACATTTTAGAAACAGTGAAATCCATGAGCCAAAAACAAATCCTCAATGCCAACAGTTTGTCTCCCGCTGCAAATCCATGTCTGATACTAGACTATAAGGGACATGTTTCTGTCTGAAAATAGGGCACGGCAAAAATTGATGCCAACTTTTCACCATTTCCCCGTTCAGATCCCCAGTTGGGGCAATGACCACCATTCTAGGCCAAATCCACAATCAAGACAATCAGTTTCATGGTTCAAAAACCAGATTGTCCCTCTTAACATGAAATTTGACAGTTCTGTGAGTTCTGTGTCATTGCCATAAGTTTCAGACTTCTTAGCAAAATCCGCTCCCATCACACCCATCTTCCGTTTCTGTTGGATCAAGTGACATTTGACGGTCGCCGCTCGTGCGTCGTTGTTTTGCAGTGCAAGTTCTCCCACGATGGCGCCCGATTTCAGCGAGATCACACCTTGGAAGGGCCATGTGTCCACCTGGTAATTTACCATAATAACATAAAATAACTATTGGTGGGAATGGTGGGAAATCACTATTTTCACAGGTAAATCATCTACAAATGGATCCACCAACCGTCATTCCAGATGATATGATCATGAATGTTCAAATAAGATTATCATGGTTAGGTGGTTGGTTGGTTGGTTGGTTGGCTGGCTGGCTGGCTGGCTGGTTGGTTGGTTGGTTGGTTGGTTGGTTGGTTGGTTGGTTGAACGACTCACAGCAGTAGCCGTGGTCAAAATGGGAGAGGGGGTGGGGGGGTGCACATCGGGAGCAAACCCTTAGTGCCGCCCCCGGCGTCCGCCCCACCCCATGAAAGCTCACCCAGCTCCAAAGCCGCAAGACCCGGGGGTCCACACCCATCTTACTGGCTGAAGAAAATCATCCATCTGTTGCCGAGTTCGTGCTCAGGTTTCGTGGAGGCGGTTGCAAAGATCCGCCCACATGTGGTCCAAGTGGGCATGAATCGATGCAGTCCTTTTCTTCTCCTCATTCACCAAGAAGGGGACTACCGCGTCGAAGTTCCGTGCCACCGACAGCAGACAGGCCATGTCAGGCACATCCTGGAAAAACGGTTCCATCTTTTTGGGGACATTGTCATGACTTGGATGACCATAGCCATAGCACTTGGTAAGTGACTAGTACCTATATTCAGTAAGCCACAATGCTATCCCAGTCAATAGCTGGCTTTAAACCCTGGAGACAAATCAGATCCAAAAATCGTCTCACTTAACTGCAGGCCTTAAGATTATCATAAATATTCCAATAACATTGAAGACCCCCTATATGGACCCCAAGAATCGACAAATCCAATACTTAGCCAGGGTTTAGGCTTATAGGCTTATAGATGCTTATAGGTGTTTAAATGTATTTTTACATTTAACATTAGCTAGCGGAACATACAGTTATATTAAGTAATTGCAAGAGGGGCTATTAACCATCAAACACGGATTGTAAATAGTTTGCAATCAATACAACTAGTTCGGTGGAGATAATTCAGACGAGTCAGAAACTGGTAAGACAGGGTACCGTTCTGAAAGTGAAGAAGAAATCAACAATGCCATGGAATGTATGGAATATTATGGAATATTATGGAATATTATGGAATATTGGGGTTGAATTGATGAATGTCAATCACTTTAATGTCGAATATGGGATTTATGGGCTGCAGCATGCTGCAGCACAATTTATGTGGATATTCTATGATAAAATGATGATTGTTTATGATTGTTTCTCAAATGTAGTGTGATGAAACAGAGAGATCATGTGGATATAATGGGGATATAGTGGGGAATAAGTAAACCATGAGGGGAATAATTCCTGAGGCAAACTGCGAATTCTTCGCCAGGAAATGATATGCAATTTCGAATGTCCATATCTTAGCTTACTGGACAGCAAATGAAACAACAACGGGACTATCTGCAACAAGTAGCGATATACTGTAAGATGACATTACTTAACCAACAAATGATGGTTGAGAATTGTACTACCCTGCAGGTTTTATCGCTGACCTTGGAATCACCGGGTACATTTTCAACCTCAAACTGAGTATCTAAATCTTACTAAATCTTCAAAATATAATGTGGCGGTCCCATATGGGAATGGGTTAAATGGATCTTCATCCCCAAAAAATAACAATTATAGGAGTTGTAGATACCAGTACCAGTATTGGTCCATAGCCACATCTTTAGGAGTCAAAAAAGAACTCAGCTACCGCTATATCTTACCTTCATTCCTGCTGGTTGGTGCTGCCAATTCCTGCAAAGAAGCATACGAGGGTGTGGTTCAAAGCCGGAGTACTGATGAAACATGATGGAATCATTTTGAGCATCCACGTGGGTATCAATCGCATCTCCCATTTCACCCTGGCACCCTAAGCATGGCAAAATAAGCATGCTTAATTTATAAAAGTTATATTATATAAGCATATAATAGACTGTCAAATCGGATGGTACGTTACTCAAGTTGCCAAAGTTGGGAATATTATCAGATATCACCCGTCTCAAAGTTCAATAGGTTTGCAAGTTCAATCACGTGTTTTGGGTAAATCATGGTAAATCCACATCTTCAACTTAAACAACCACATCATTGTTTGTTCCCAATGAACTCTTGTGTTTCGGCTGCGTTTTTCCATGCCTCCACCCGCGGTGGCCATACCCGCCGCCGCGTTTCTTGCGAGTCACGGGTTCCGTACTTGGACTCTTGGGCGAAGCTGTTGAAACCTGGCCGGTGGTTGTAATACTACACCTTTGGTAGAAAACTATGTTCTACAATGGGAATAGACTATAGATAGGGACATTTCTCATGGCAATAGACAATTTCTGCAACTCATGATGCAAAAATCAGAAAGAGTCGGGATATGTCGGGATCATCATCCCACAGATGGACAAAAATCACACCACCAGGGATCGACTGATGGTAAACTAACAGTTTGCTATGGAAAATCACCAATTTTTTATGGGAAAATCAACTATCAATGGGCCATTTTCAATAGCAAACTGTTAAGTTACCAGAGGATAAATCATGATACAGATTGATACAGATCATAGGGGAAACCCATGAACATGATGATCTGCGGCAGTTTCCGACCATCCAATTCCAAAAACATAAAGTCAGCAGCGGGATCGTCATCGGAAACCACCAAGCAGATCCAAGCAGTGGAATGTCGGACATCTGGTTGCTGGGGATGACTCTTCCCTTCATTTTCGAAGGTGTTGGTGTGAGGTCCATAAACCCAAGAAACCTTGGTTGAGTACTGGATCTGTTTATTTCGGGGTTCGATTTCTTCAATGTGAGGCCCCCTAGATAGCTAAGTTGGTTTATAACTCCAATAACTATGGTTTATGATACTTATAACTATACTTAATGGGGTTTATAAACCAACTTCTCATTTGCCACTCTGGAGAAAAGCCTCTGACTTGACTGGAGCGATCATCTTTTCTGTGCTCGGATGATTCATGGCTTCCATACAAGAAATCAAGGATTCTGCCCAAATCTCAGTTCCAAACTTGGCTTGAAACATGTCATAGGCAAGAAGAAACGTACGAACATGTACGCACGTAATTGCATCACTCGGATCCGTTTGGCGGTCTTCAAAAACCTATATATATACTGAAAAGAGGCTGACTATTGTCATGGCCAAAATGGGATGCCCTTCCCAAAATTTCACATTGGGCATTCTATTCCCCCACATATATTTCAAGAGATTCAAGTACAAACACTACCAGAACCCAAGGTTTGCCCCAGAGTTGTGGAATGTTGTGGAGATCTTTGGTGGTTGACCCATAGTCTGATGGTTCACCCCCTGTTTTGGTTGTTACTTAAGTCTATGAAAAGCTTACGTACCCTGAAAAATGTAGTAAGTGGCCAATATGTGTATATAATATATATATATATATTATATTATATGTATAATATATACATAAATTTAGATATCTCCATTTATCGCAAATAAAAAACCATTCAAAAACACAAGTATCCAGCCAAGTTTACCCAGAAGTTGGGTTTGCTTCCAACATCTCTCAACTCACACGGCGCACCTTCGGTGGTCTTGTAGCGAGTGAAGGAGCTAGGCCAAGGCTCGAAACGTTTGTTCTTCTTCGTGCTCTCTGCCTACGCTGGTCACGGGGGAATGGGTTCTAAGATGGCCTTGTTTATCATCATCATCATCATCATCATCATCATCATCATCATCATCATCATCATCATCATCATCATCATCATCATGGTAGTTTAATGGTAGTTAATAACCATCAACTATGGGACTTTCATCGGATTTCATGGGAAAATAATAAAACAAATAACAATAATCATCATCATCCTCACCATCGTCTGGGACTTGCTTAAAATGGCTCAAAAGAAGAGGAGAACACTGACTCAGCAAATCAAAGTGGGTTCTTTTGCCGGGATATCACCTGGTTTCCTCTGGTTATGACTAACATAGCCATGGAAAACCACCATCTTTAATAGGTAAATCACCGGTAAATCACTATAAAGCATCTACCATTGGGCCATCTATACCATGGCTATGTTAAATAACCAGAGGGTAGTTGAAAGCATGGTGTTGTTCCTGTACTCCTGCCACAGTGATGGTCCCCATGGTTCACCATCCATGGCACCGTCTTGGTCCATTGGAGTGCAGCTTCGGTCAAAGTTGTTCCTGAATCTCTGGATTGGTTTAAGGGAAAATTTACAGGAAACCTCTATATTTGATGGTATAAACTATGGTTTCCTGTAGATTTTCCCTTTAACCAATCCAATGACTGAAACGTCAGGAGACCCTTTGGTAATTTCACATGGCTGGACATTCCAACTCTTATTCATGGGAAACATGGGGGAAAGCACATCTTTATAAAGGGGTGACTTGGTAATTCAACATGGCTGGCTGAACATTCTATGAAATTCCAAACTTTTACTGGAACATATGGGTTCAAGAAAAGGCTGATTTTCCATGGCGGTTAAATTACTGAAGGGTAGAAAGAAAACTCCATCTGAAACAATAAACTGCATGTCTTGAAAATTTGGAAAGTGCCAAATGGACATCAACCCGTTGGTGCGGTGATTGCGTGTCAAAATTTTGGACGCCTAAGCAAACAGAATCAGTGCTCAGCGTGTTTTGAACATGAGAACTCCGTTTCGGTCTCTCGCCCAACCAACATAAGACCTAGGATGATATGGGTTTGTTTATCCATATCACCTAAACATGGGGATTTAGCGAGCGATCATGTAGACAAAAATAACTTGTAGAAATGTAGATCCATCATGTTTTTATGACGATTTGGCCTCAAACCAAGCAATTTAACAAGTCAAAGCACGCCAAATACGTGACATGGATTTATGCGCGGTTTCAATCCACCTGAAAAATACTAGTCAACTGGTGTCGCAATGATCTCGAATAAGGATGGCAAACTATGTAAATCCACCCATCAACTTGAATGATCTTTCAAAAATCTATGTTGATTCAACTTTCTCACGCACAAAAACCAGTTGTTTGGTAGGTTTCCCTACTATGGGTCAGTTCATAATCCCAACTAAACCAGGTAATATTATAATCCAATGAACAGTTTAAAAAATCAGTTTATATACTACTCATTAATAATTGCTATTCCCAACTAGCTGACCTCATCCAATGGGGATTGGAACCCATAGTGGGGATAGGTCTAGTTTTCATGGTTCAGTAAAGGAAATATGAGTTATATCACCATGAAAAACCAGCTAGTATATGTTTTTTTTACTTCAAAACCGTGATAACTTAGTGATAACCAATTAACAGTCAATAACCAATCAACATTTTAGAAGTCATCCGTTTATGAACGGATATTCCATACTACTACCAACTAGTTGAACGTATTTAGTGGCATGGCTCAGTGGATTATACTAACCTGGAAGGGTACTTATGCCTATTACAATCGTCTATCCGATAGTATTACCAGACTTTAATCCCAGTATAATATCCCATAGTATTGCAATGGATTTCCATCCTAAAATGATCCGATGACTTGGATAATTTGGGGGGTACCCCCATGACGACCTTGACATCCCCATTTTCTGAGCACATCAGCCGTGCATCTCTTGTCGATCAACTCCGTGAATCGTGGCGTCGGACGTTCCTCCTTCTGTTGGACCAGGCCCCCCTGGCCGCGGATCTTCTTTTTGGGTTTGTAGATCAAGACGTCGATGGTTCCTTGGAGAAAATCCGGAAAAAAAAACATGGAACACCCATGAAAAAAACACGGGGAAACCATGGGAAACCATAGAAATACCCATGGAAAAACATGTTTTGTTCTTTTTGGTTTTATGAAAGGAAGTGGGTAAAAGATAACCATTCCAAAAACCCAACAAAAAATCTACAACAAATAAAAATGCGAACCACCATGAAGAATATGTTTGTGTAAAACCATGAGAGAAAGCAGCTCAAAATCACCATCGCAAAACACGATGCACCTGTGAACCAATGAGATTGCATATCCTCTGGTGTCATCAAACATGGCTTGGACATCCTCGAAGTAAATGGAGGTTTCAATGGGAACAGATGGGAAAATCATCCACAAATTGTGGTTGTTCCATTGCCATGTTTGATTACCAGAGGGTACATACTTTCATACATACTTTCATACATACTTTCATACATATACTGTAATATCTTGCTATAATGTTATTAAGTTAGTCTACTTATTTATTCATTTACTTTTTTATCCATAATAACCCCGGTTGACCTAGTTACGAACCAAATTAGCCAAGTCTGTACATTGGCCAGAGCAAATCCCAAGGCTAAACAAAAATGGATGATTTGGGGATGCCCCCATGGCTTAGGAAACCTCCAAATAAGTACCCCCAAATCCAATTCAATGGATGAAAGCCACATTTTTCTTATGATTTGATGACAGCAGAGCGACCCATCTAGAATGTGCTACAAGTATGAAAATTCGCGGCCTTTGGCCATTGTTGAGGGAGGATCTATACAAATCCAAGGTTTTCATGTGTTTGTTCCAGGTAAATCTCGAGGTTTACTTTAACATGTTCTATACATCATACAATTCTAGGAATTCTCTGCGTGAGGGGCGCCCTCAAGCTACAACTGGCCGGCGCCAGTTGTATCACTAGCGGTAAACCCAGCATAACCCAGCAATGAAACATACCTGATTCTGCCAATCTGATTTTTAGCAAACCTTTAAACATCGGGAGTGATGATCAATTACTATTGTCTTGTTTTTTTGCCCGTGTTTCTAGGATACCCTCCGTGCCTCTGGGGCAGTATCCCATACCCAATTTGGCTGCCATGTTTCCTTCCAGGACAATGTAACCTTGCTGCTTGGCTGGGGCGATTGCAATGACTGCAATGACCATCAGTGGGGCGGTGCAAAAATTCAGGACAGGCCGCTGTACCAAAATGTTGAGACACCCAGGTTGTACACAAGTTTCTGCACATTGCGAACAAAAGCCAACTTAGCGTTTTCTTGTATGGACACTTTTGCAAGCACTTCTATCCATGGTTCAGTGGCCCAAGCACCGGCCTTTTGAGTCCCGAGGTTTGTCGCATTTACAAAGAGGATGGGGCACCAGAGTCATCCCCAACTTCAAAGAAAGGATTGGAGGTTTTTAACAACAGCAATGGAGTCAGTGGCGATCAGAATAAATTTGGAATGTAGTTTGGGGGCTGCCCATGGCTTAGGAATCCTCTAGGTATCAACATTTTCCCTTTAGCACATTCAATACCACGCTTCGCGCATGTGCCATGGTCAAAACATGTCAAAACATTGTTGATTTTCCCACAAGAGGAGATGGTCATCAATCTATTAGTTGGGATTTATATGCCCATTAGTAAGATTTCCATCACACGATGGATGACCACATGAAAGTTGACCATTGCAACTATCTACTATAGGATTATATAAGTATAATATAAGTATACATAAGTATACATAAGTATAGATAGTTTGAAACCAACTTGTTTGCTATATCATAAATCAACGTTAAAAAACCCAGCGCACAGCGTTCGATTGCAAACATCACCAAGAAGCAATTGAGTGCTGGATCCTGCTGACGAAACAGGACCTGGGACCGGCGAGTCGTGCCCGGCATACTTTCCAGGTGTGGGGCGAATGATGGATTTCCTTAGAGAATGGGGGGGTATAACCTCTGGTAAACTAACATAACTATGGAAAATCACCATGTTTAGGTGATTTTCCAACTAAACATGTTGATTTTCCATAGTTATGTTAGTTTACCAGAGGGTATAGGGGATGCAATGTTAGCTAAGTTCAGTTTTATGGTGATTAGAACTGTAGGTGGATGGGATTATAAACCGAGTTATAACTCCAGTCTGATTGTTTAATCCTCTGGATCCCTCTGGTAGTTTAGAAGTGTGCTGTGGGAATGGCCCATTTAGCTCGATGATTTACCCCCAACAAAATGGTGATGTCTCATAGATATGTTAAATTACCAGAGAGTAAGACACACCACAAGAACGGGATGTATTAATGCTAATTAAGATATAAACATATAAAAACCTATAACTTAACATAACCAACAAAAACATACAAATACCATCAAATACCAAATACCAACAATTATGATATTTGAGTGGTCAAAGTCCGATTTACTGGCACCAAAAAAGGGGATGGTCTAATTGTAATCATGGTCAAATGTGTGGTTCCAGTGACACCTATACTTATAGTCCGACCAAAGGGTCTCGGCAGAGGAGGAGCTAGCAGCCATCCAAAACGATCATTCAAATAGTACCTTAGCAAATCCACTTGGAGGCGCATGCCAGTTAATGGGTAATCATACTCTTATGATCCAGTCGTTTTTGTGAAATATCCCCAAGTATCCACAAGCAGGTCCATGAAATTATCCATTATATCATTATATCCCATAAGATACAACAATACAGCCATTATACCACGATATGTTCCCATCAATCCCCATGGTCAACCTCCCAAGACGTGACCCAGGCACTTGTTCTTTCCGCTCCTCGATCATCGTGCAGCCTTTGGTGGCCAGTTTGTCGATCAGCCCGGGCTGCGTACGCTCGATTTCCTTGGGATTCAGGGATTTTGGTGAACATAGGAGTTGAGTTAGCTTACAAACATGAAAATATATAAAAACCATGAATGTATTGGATAGTAATGTTGAGAACTGGTGGTTCGAATCATTATCAAAAGTTGAAGCAATGGAGGCAAGGATACCCTATGATAAACAACAAGAATCGATAGTTCATCAACGAAGTGTGAACTTTGTAAAATCAAGAAGAACTGGGAAGGGAACCTTCCCCAAATATGTTGCTCTAGTTTGTGGTTCAGCCATCCTGGAAAAAATGACATTGAATTGTCATGGAGAATCTAGAGCAGCTTCTTCCATCTTCTTCCAATGTAGCCCCCATCCTTCTTTCTGGTTTCTCCAAGATTTGGTGAAATCCTGCACCAGTTGGTAGATGGTTTGTCCGGCGAAAAAATCAACTATTTACAGTGAATTTACAGCGGTTCATTAGTTACCAAGAGTTTCCAACTGGTGCAGGAATTCTTCCATCCACAATATCTTGACATATCTCAAAATACATGGTCGCCTACTTTCTGAACTCGCTAGTTGGCACACTTCAAGATGGTTGCAGGTTTCAACGCATTACAGCTGTTTGAGTCACACTTCGTTGGTAGCACATTTGGCGGTGGAGTTCCACTTCACAAGCGGGTATATGGACACAATTGTTTTACTTCTTCCAGTATATCATGTTATATCAACATCTTCTGGAGTTGTGAAAACGTTTGTAAATAATCACTTCCCCCTCATACTAAACTCCCCCTCCCCATGTTTTAACGTGTGATTTCCATGCTTCGGTTCCACCTCAAAATGGCCAGGGAGCCCCTCCTTCGTTCGCCGCCGAGGGACACGGAAGAAGGCGCAACCCTGCAGAATGCGGGAGCATTCCTGAGCCAAGGAGCTGGTTCAGTGGTAAAGGGGTACCCTCTGGTGAACTAACAGTTTGCTATTGAACATGGCCATTGAAAGTTCGTGGATTTTCCCATTAATAGCATGGTGATTTTCCATAGTTATGTTAGGCAATACCAGAGGGTAAAAAAAGCCATTCTGTAGCCACTTTAAAGGATTTACTATCTAGATCTATCTAGTTAACACATGTTAACACCTCAAGGTAAATGTTGCAGTTAGCTAAGTTGCTTTATTAGGTCAACAATGGGGTTTATGCTGGATATTATATGGTTCTAGTTCACGGGGTTCACAAACCAATCAGCACAACTGGGGGACCCACCTTTTAGTCAATGGATGGGGTAAATATACTAAAGTAAAGAATGTGGTATCAATCCCTGCATTATTCAACACAAATCATTGTAAAGATGAAAATGGTATATGGTATAGACGGTATAAGTGACGTAGTAATGGTAGTTGTCGTAATGATAAACAACACAATATCACAGACTCCATGTTAGCTCCAAATGTGGTATGTCTATCAACATTCAGTCGAGAAGGGACCTCAGGGTTAAATTTCAAGATCTTCGAGCATCACATTTCGGGATTTCCTAAGTCATAGGGCTACCCCCAAATCATCCAAGGAAAATGGATGACCACGACTTAGTATTGAAACCTATGGTGACTTGGGGATCCCCGATTTTAAGAAACCACCATTTGATGGCACCCAATATTTTGACCAATGCCAATGATTTTCGTGCAATATATGCACTTAAATAGAGGAAACATCAGCAGCCGTGGATCTGTACAAACCAAGTATGTCATTATATGCTGCAAATGTGGTAGCAATGAACTCCAGCAGAAAAGGTTCGTTTTTGGTATACAATAGTTGAAGCCACAATAATTTTCTGCGTACCATTTCAGTAGCAAATTATCATGATTAGCCTCTGGCAATCAAAGATGACACTGGAAAATCATGTTATAGTTTCAATGGATTGGTTAATGGGAACATTTACAGGACACCATGGATTTTCCCATCAAATATCGAGGTTTCCTCTAAAATTTCCCTTAAACCAATCCAGTGATAGTTGATTTCCCCATTAAAACCTTCATTAGCGCAGGGATTTCCCAGCCGTGTTTGATGACACCGGGACGATAAACACCGAGTTTGGCGTCATTTTTCCAACCGGGCAGTGGATCATCTAACTTGGGAGATCGTCTACCCCAATGAAAGGTGGGAATATTAATGGGGTATTGATATGTATTGATGGAATATGAACGGAAGATCAATGGGACTAATCCGGATATGTTCACATATATTTCTATATTTTTCATGCCATTTTGATGCATTCTTTTGCGTATTTGGAACATGATTTCCCGAGTGGATATTGATGATATTGGCAGTTTCTGGTTGCCAATCTCTCGCTGGTTTTGTCCTCATATATTGAGCCATTCTCCCGTGGAGGGTCCAAGCCTGAGGACGTATCTTAAGGCCCAAAAACTTGAAATCAGCGTTTGTTTGGATAGTATATATATATATATATACATAATTATATATATATACATATAATCATATATGAATACATTATATTTTAGAGGAATATTATCCTCAGAGACTCCCATGTGTGAGCTGTGGGACTATCCAAGATTCCCCAAGTCACTGGCCCTGATATCTCCAAGGGTTATTCAATTCTCCACTGAAAGCTGCGTTCGCCCAGGGTCCTGTTTCAGTCGCAAACCTTCAAAGATGTCCTTTACAACGGCCTCTTCAGCAGTGGTTCACAATGAGGTGAGTGACTGGGGGCAACCTCTGAGTGGTTTCTCTGTCTCTATATCTACTAGATTTATATATTGAATTTTGAATGATTCCTTTTGAATGTTGGTTCAATAAATTCTTTACATTTAATTAGTCTTAATCATATCTGTTGGATTTCTTCTGAGAAAGTCAGATCTCCAAGAGGGGTCCCTCTTGCGGAACCCAAAGAGTCAGAAAAAGAACATCTGATGTGAAAACAAACCAGGAGCAAAAAGATGGCACGGAACAACGAAACAACTTTGAACATCAAGTGCAGTAATGATTTGCCAACATAAAATGATGCCACTCAAAATCATACGTCCCAAGTCCGCAAGTGCCTGATAGGTGGCATAGGGGATCCGAAGAAAGGCAGTATCTTCCAGACATTTGATGCTTGCTGCTCTGGCATGATTGGTTTGCAAGGCCTCCGACTTGCCGCTGATGCTGTGAATCAAGGCGCTTGGCAGGGCATGGCTTAAAACCAAACGAAAAGAGTTGCGTGAACACACTCATGACCAACTGAGGTGGGTCATTTTGGATAGTCTGCAACAAATTGAGCTACGTACGCATTTATCTATTCCCCTGTGTATAGCAAACAAATAGTTAAAGTATTGAACCATCAAACTGGAGCGGGCAAACATGGGCAAACCAAAATCCCAACAAATGACGGATATGATCGGCATCCCAACCAAGGTTCAACCCAACAACCCCCATTTTTCGATCAGAGGAGAATGATTGGCCAAATCCGCTTTAGTCATTATAGATCATATTAGATCATTATAGTCCATCATTTACCAAAGAGATTTCAGTGATATTCGCAACAAATGGGTCAAGAGTCTAGATGCATCTATTTGTTGTTCCATCCATCGCAAACTTCTCCCCAACTGCCGCCCCTTTTTCGATTAATGATTAGGAGTCAAGAGACCAGCTCACCAAAGATTCTTCCGGCGCCCAGTGTCGCAACTTCTACCCCCAGAACTGACTGGAATGACCACGTACCTCAGCATCTTTTTTGGATGCACTTGGGATTACTACAACTATGGGTATATAGGGGTATGATGCACTATAACTACCGTCGTTTTGGTTGGGATTTTACCAAACAATATCACACATCGTAGTTAAAATGGGATTCATGAAATGGAATGATGATAACAATGGGGATATGATAGGCCGAGATATCGTGGGACATACAACCAGCATGCTGATACCATGGGGGTTCAGTTGGGCTTGCTACTGGGTATGACTTGACCATGGTGGAATAACCCCTTTAAGTTGGGATGTAACTCCCACATCTCTTGCAGCAAATACTCACGCACATTAAGCGGAACTGTACCCAGGTTGTGATGTGGGCTCAGCAACAACCAGGACCAAGAGCGTGGAAATACCACGAGCAAGCGATCTTGATAATGAGAATTGGCCGATCAGACTTTGTTTCTTCAGCAAAAGTCAGTAATTACTTGTTAATAAAATAACACCACTAAGAAAGTCAGTAAGAATGGCCACATAACATGGAGAGAGACTGGCAAGAATTGGAAGTAAAAACAAGTGAGGAAGTGAATGGAAGCAAGCAAACATTCTGGGAGCCGAAGCCAGTTTGGGCAGTCTGTGTCTCCAATAAATTCACAAGGTGATAGTAAGTCAGCAGCTGGGGACATGTCTACTCCACAAACATAGATTGAAGATTGATATACGAGCAACGAACAAGGGATGTAGTCAACTGAAATGAGATACGCAACCAACAAATTGGAGCGTCAATCATGTTCTTCTAAGAGTTCTGGTGCTTTGCCTTGAAGCATACCCTCTGGTTATGACTAACATAGCTATGGAAAATCCCCTATAAATGGAGGTTATAAGCTGGGAAAATCATCCAAAATTAGCCATTTTCCATGGCGAACTGTTAAATAACCAGAGGGTATTTGATCTGTACACCAACTACTCGCATCTTGGATCGATGATCTCAAACATCTCCCTGAAAATCTCCTCGGGGCGAATCGCCGTTGTTCACCAAGCGGCTAAAACCTTCAATGCCTGGCGTTTCTGGGGCACTGATTTTTGCCCTCCAGAAATGGTGGCGGACAACCATGCAATCTCATGCAATCTCAATGGAAGATATGATAGTAAACCATGGGGTTTCAGGGGCGAAGGGGTTGTTGCTGATTCTGAAGTGAATGGGGGGTGAACGAAATTCATGTAATTCCATTACCATTCGTGATGATTGCTGAAAATTGAGTGTCCAGTATACGCAGTACATATAGAACATATCATAAGAACCAACCTGCACAAAATCGATGGTTTCAGATCAAATGACCAGCGGAGGGTCACAAGAAGTGGACTTGACCCAGCGATCGACTGGGTAAAAATTTTAAATTGCTAACAAGAGATGTTTACTTAACAAATGATTAAGAGGTATGATTAAGTTGTTCTAACATTGCTTATAATGATAAATAAATTGCAAGCATAATCTTTGCAAACAAGACTTACTTTTTCGGCTGGGTATCTAAGATTGGCCACGATTTCAGATCCACGGGGCAGCAAAAAAGGGTAGATATGAGTATATAGGTCTGGGTAACTTGTTTAAAGCTTTTCAGCCACCCAGAGACGTCAAGTCATTTGGAATCAGCTTTCAAGTCGGAAAACAAGCCGCTTCTTTGTTACATCGGTGTCTGAAAATTGGTCATCAACATGGAACTTCTAGTGGTGAAAATGATAACAAACCATTGGATTTTTGGGATACCCCATTTTTTGTATACCCTTTTTTTCAGATAAACCATGAGAAATCATGATAAATCCACATCTCAAAAGACCCTGATCCAAAACTCAGAGTCAAATTCCTAACCCCCAAACTCCAGGGCACTCTTATAGCGCGGTTCTTCATCGTCTTGTTTGGCCCAACCTTCGATGGCACCTGGTCACCACTGAACGTAGCCTATCAGGGTCTCTTTTGCATCATACCTTTCAGCAAACTATGGAGAACACGACTATGACTATTTTTCCATAAAAGCAGTTCAAACAGGTGGACCCTCGACTTCGACAGCTTGGTTGTATAGCGGTGAAATCCTGATTCCGAAACTCGCAGTACATCCGTATTCTGGGTCAACAGGTCCCAAAAAATGTTGGCACCCCGTGATTGGGCTCGACTCGCCATAGTTTTTGTATCAATTCATATAAAATTAGATATCACATATCAATACATATCACAGAACCGTGCTGCAATTCAACTTATCAACAAACATTCACAAGAGTAACAGCAACGAATTTTGCATCTTCTGAGCCAACCATCGGACAGTCTTGACTACAGAACCTCAACATTCTAATCAAACATGGACATCAGAAATCCACTAGAAATTGAGGTGTTGATGTGAAGACTGAAGACATTTATATAACTAGCTAAAATAATATGGGTAATCATGTATGTATTGTATATATATATAATTATATACATATATCTAAGAACATGATTAACGATGATTTATGGATATTTATGGAAGGATTCCTTTCATTTTGTGCAGTTTCGTAGGGCTATGCTCCGAAGGGTGAGGTCGTCCGTTAGGGTTGGCCGAGAGACCTTTGGCGGCAGCACTTTTGGAGGACTTTGGAGCTTTCCCTTCCTTTTCGGTGACATTGCCTCCACAGGATAGCGTCGCTTTTTTTTTGACCAGTGGGGGTGAAACGGCGTGAAACAGGGGCTGGACCTTCTGATTTATGGGAGTTTTAATGGGGAAACATGTCATCACTATTGATGTTGATTGATTTTCACGCCAAAAGGACTACTGCAACCAAAACCACCAGTCTAACAATGCTTGATAAACGCGGATAGTGAAGGGGGGCCATACTTAAAAGCCCTGGTGGTGACTGACATCGCACTGTGGATTGGAGAAGAACCCAAAATATCACTCAAAAACTGGATAGTTTACAGCTTTGTTCTTAATTCAATTGCAGTTTTGGGTAGCATGTTGAGACAAAACATGATAAACCTATGTATCTAGGGATATGTATATGTAACATATATGTACATACAAATATCTAATATCTAAGTATGAAACCCACAACCCTCAATCATACTCCGCATCCAGATAAAGTGAAGGCCAACCATCTTTTGGGGACTCCAGACCTTGTCGAGGACTTTGTCATTGTAAAACCCCCCTTATCCGTTATCCGCAATAATCTCACTATATAATTCCGTTTCATTAGAAATGAGATGGAAACTAGAAACGAAATGTAAACTACAGATTAAACTATTATTTCATTCCACTATAATCCATTAGGTAATATTGCTTGTCGCAAGAACATTAATCCCCTTCTTAGCAATATCAGTTTAAGTATGTTTAAGTATCATCCCACAAATTCCCTTGTCAACTATAGAATAGTAATAAGTCCTTGTTAACTATAAACAACTCATGACTAACTATAACTAATAAATAACTAAAGCTCATGACTATAACTAATATCTAAACTGTTTTTTCATCCCCTTGTGAATTATATGACCAAGGACTCACTTCCCCAAGCCCCAGGCATCCAAGGCACCCGCCAACAGATCAGCCAGGTCCTTGGCCGTGCGCTGCGTGCGCAAGGCGCCGCGTTGCTTCATCCGGTCCCTCTCCTGTTTCAGCGTCTGGAATTCCTCGGCTTTCCACGGTTTTTTTGTGGAAATTCACGGGGAGATGGGGAAAAGATGTGTTTTTTTCAGATGTTGGCTATTGAGATCTTCAAGTGGATTTGACAACGCCCTGGGTCAAGCCAAAGAAAATCAAAGTGAAGCGCCAAAAATAGAATGATATAGATAGCGTAAGGCATCAGGAATGTGCATCAAGCCGCCAAATAGAATGTTACGAGCACAAACATTGAATCTTGGTGGATTGAAGATTGAACTAACAAGCCAGGAATCTAAGCACCAAGAGGAGGCAATTCATTGAAATTCACTTGAGAACATAAAGGGATTAGGGGTACAGTATTTGAGATGTTGTTCAAGGGACATGATGATGACCAATCAACAGTTTCGGCTTTAAGCTCCAAAAATATGTGTGGTTCAAACGGACAAAAGTGGCAAACATAGAGGACTGAAACAGCAACAGCACATGAATGTACGGAAATGAAGTAGAAAACATATATCCGAACATATTGGACTTCACCAGCAAATGCCGTGAATTAAGCAAACGAATGGCTTTGACCAGCCAATAGTGAGGATATATGGAGAATATGAATCAGTGAACATGGGGATCCGGCTAGATTTCACCAGAGCCATGCACACCCTTTGGTACTTCGGGACTGTCAGCAAAAATGACAACATGGTACAAGGGCCTAATAGCTGGCTAAGGTGGTTTGAAAGCCAATATCACATACCCTCTGGTAATTGAACGTAGCTATTGAAAATTGCCCATTTATAGTGCTTTATGAAAAATGGGGATTTTCAGTAGCTATGTTAAATTAAAAGATGGTAATACAACTAGGGTTTATGGTGATTGGAACTATAGTGAGGTGTGGTTATAAACCAACAGACATAACTAGGGGCCACCACCACCAGCGCAGCGCTTCCAGGTTTTGTCCCCAACAAAGCCATCTGGCTGAACAGCAAGGTGGGCAACGATAGTAAGTTGCTTCAGAACTATCCTATATTGTAGAATAGTAATCAATAAAATAGTGTGTATATTATATATACATATATGATCATATATGTATACATAGGAATTAATGTAAAAAATAGTATCTTTACGATATGTAATGTGTAACTGCTGTATATGTCTGCAACTTTATGGGGTAACAAATCAATAGTTGATTCTCTTTGTATCCCAACCTTCCCCCGTCCCTCCAAACCACTGGGAAGAACCATTATAAACCTGAATAACGCGTACCTTATCTAAAATATCCTCTCAATTTGCCGTTTTTAAGCCCCTTATATCGACATGTTTCACCCATCCCAACTTGTTGAATATCCTGCCCTGCTGTTGATATCCCAAGCGTCCGAAGGGTCGTATTCGTCTCGTGGAGTGGGCGCTTCCTCATCCATCAGCTCGCTGCGTTTGAAGAGATACACCCCGACGCGACCGCTCAGAATCACCCAGCCTTAGTTGACGTGGCGAAGCCGTGACGATGACTGCAGAGATGGGCTGCTGAAGTTGATTTTGATGGCTAACCTGGCTAGTATTTGGAAATACTATTGATAATTCATCATAGTTCATCATACATATAGAATCATATAGATATATTGAGAATGTGCAATGTGGGTTACGGTTGCATCTTGCTTTTCCAACGCTTTTCGAACTGATCACCAGAAACCACTGCAGAAAGTGCTACTGCCGAGGCCATGAACACAAGGTTGGAGAGCATAAATTGTTGAACTTGCCCAGGATGTAATGATTCAGGCAGTGTTGGTCAATTCATTTTGCTGGAGTGAACTATTCCAAGTTTGGGGCGTCAGCTGTGTGCGAGACTTGAATATTGAAATATTTGCTGCAGTAATTCGTTACAAACTCTGCCGCTCTTGGTTCTGTACCCATGGGCACAGAAAATACAACCAGTTTTGCCTGTGCACTCCCATGTTTCTTGCTCAAAACAGCTCATTTTATATCATTTCATCATATTCCACCACCACGTTCTAGATTTGAGTTGTTCAATCTCAATTTTTCCAGGTAAAATTGATACCCTCTGGTATTGCCTAACATAACTATGGGAAATCACCATGCTATTAATGGGAAAATCCACTATAAATAGCAATTTTCAATAGCAAACTGTTAGTTCACCAGAGGGTAAATCATCATGAATCCCATTAAAATCCCATTAAATCACAATTTTCCTGTGGTTTTGATGTACATTTCTCTATGATTCACCAGGGTAACTGGCCATTGATAATTTCCATGTTCAATCTCCATGATTTCTCCATTCTGGTGAAAGTGTAATCCCGGGCGCAGCCGTCCGGCGGATCGCTCTGACGGAAGATCATCTCCTGGATGTGCAAAGGTAGTGCCAAGGAAGATCCAAATAATGTGGTGCACCCAAGAATAAGACTACCATTTGGATTCATTTGGGGATTATTGGGATCACCTATTTTTATTTGTTTGGGTTATACCACTCATTTGTATATCCCAATAGTTTGTCTGAATTACAATGGAATTACAATTATGCATCATTGTCTAATGGATACTAATGATTATAGGGATTGTGATATGGATCTGGGTAGATAATGTGGTAAACCCAAACAATAACCTTCCATTTGGGGATGGTTTATACCACCCATCGATGATTTTGGTGATGATTTGTTATGTGGTTTACCACATGAACATTCAATGCATCAAAGCCTAAGAATATAACATGTGATATCCCTTTCAAATATGAGCTATGATTACTAGATATTACTAGTATTAGTATCATTATCAGCTATTCATTATGAATATAATTCATTCGCATTCATTAGCTATTATAAGCTACTATTTTTGTGTTTACCTATTTTATAATTTGCCCCCACCCCAACGATAGCTTAAGTTGGCAAAACAACCTCGGTTGACCATTGGGTTTATGGTAGATATATCAAGCTTTTTCATTGGGGTTATCTTCGTACTTATAACTCATAAATGGGGGACATCACCTTGATATGGTGACAGTATGTGGCAATCAGTATTGCTATCTATAGTTAAATTGTTGATAGGCGAAATATACTGGAATAGCGATGACACCAATAAGAACACAAACAGTAATTAGATGTTCTTAGATTGTTTAAAATTGCTATTGGTTTTTGATGTTCATTTCACTACAGATATTGATGGCAAGTGACACTGGGAATGGGGTTCACAGCCATGGATCTCTCTTTAAAATCCATTAAAAAAATCGAAAACGACAAGGCAAACAACAATGGTAAACAATGCTTTGTGGTTGGATGGTTTCAATCCAATCTTGATTCAACAGAAATGGTTGTCTACCCTCTGGTAAACTAACAGTTTGCTATTGAAAATGGCTATAGAAATAGTGGATTTTCCCATTAATAGCATGGTGAGTTTCCATAGTTATGTTAGTTTACCAGAGGGTAATCAACATGTATGAACTAAGAAATGAAACAACAAAAACAATCAAAATGTTGTGGCTGCTGTTAAGCCCAGTTGTGACAAGCGTCTCAGCTTTTGACTGGAAGTTATTTTGTTGAACCAGCAACGACAAAGCTGCCCCACTTGGCACAAACAGCTCAGAAATCTCTAGGATCTATTGGCAATGCAGGTTTCCAGTAATTCACCACATAGGATGCAGTTCTTAGTTGGTTTATGAGCCCAATTTTTCATAACTAGTTATAATCTCAAGTACACCATCAACCATTTAGTGAACCTTAAACTTAGCTATCATAAAATCGCAGCCATATATATATATATACCATCAACCATTTAGTGAACCTTAAACTAACTTAGGTATACCATAAAATCAACCATCAATCAATCTGAATCCCGCGGTTTTTTCCGGTTTCTTACATCCCCACTCCCACTGCACCTCCGCGGGAACCTCCTGGTAGATCACCTGAGACCGATTTCGTGGGAGCGAAAACGGGTCGCCGGTCGCCATTAATGCGAAGAACGATATGTTTTTTTTGTGTAGAAGAATATGCAGATTCCAGTGTATTTGTGTATCAACAATATAACAATATGCTAGAAGAATACATCGACATGTAGTATGATGTAATATGTGCGATAGACCTTTTTTTATTGGATTGCTTTTTCATGCTTTTTCTGGTAGTACGTATCGAACATGGCAATGGAAAATCCCCTATAAATGGGAGGGTTTAATGGGAAAATCATCCATAAATGGTGGATTTTCCATTGCCATGTTTGATTACCAGAGGGTATACATATCTAAGAATAGATTCAGATCCTCATTTGGCTGGTGGTTTCCTCTCCGAAACACCTTGGGATCATCAACCCAGGACAGAAAAGGTCTCGATTACCAACACCACCTGCGCTGCTCCCAAGGCCCCAGATACAAGGCAGGGAAAATGGGATGCAGTGCTACAGTATCATTACATTTCATTACCTATTTACCCTGTTTTTTGGCTATTATTTACACATAGTTTGGACATATTTGGACTATCCCCCAAGCCATGTTGCCAGTCAGCACCAGGCTCACCATTTCCAGTATTGGCAGCTAACAATAATTTTCAGCAAGCTGACATAGATGTGGAAAATCCACCCTTTGTAGATCATTTTCCTAGGGAAACAATGTTTTTTTCCACAGCTGCGTTAGTTTACCTTGCCTTCGCCTTCGCTTTCCGTTGGCGTCATGGCTAAACCCGCCTCCTTCGCCAATCGATGCACTAAACCCGGCGATAAAGCCTGGTGGGTGCCAGGGGACGTGGGGATGGGGCGAAACCTTATCATATTTACCCTCTGGTAAACTAACATAGCTAGTGAACATAGCTATTTATAGTTGATTTTCCCAGTAAAAATGGTGATTTTCCATAGTTATGTTAGTTTACCAGAGGGTACCATATTTGGGAGTGTAAACATCCATTAAGCATCTATTCTGTGGTATCTAGGGTCCCAGAGTTTTGACTCACCAGAACCTATCCTCCAATGAGACAAATACGCCCAAGAGGGAACACATAATAATCCTACCATATCCTACCTATTATGAAATACCTCAAATTCTGTGATTGCAGCTATGCTTCTGCCAAACCTGCCAAAACCAAACCATCCCCTCCGCAAATCTTATCCTGTGGATCTTAAAAGCAAAGTACCACATCAGCAACATGCCAAGATGGTACCTCGCAAGAAGTTTACCTCTCATGGCAAACCTACCAAAGCACCCCACAATGACCATGGTCCGTCCAATAATGTTTTGGTAGACTCATTGTCATTCAACATGTACTGTAACATGTTGATGCATCATATCATCAGGGTGCGCGAACGTACGGATTGGCGTCATCATGTTTATCCCAGTTTCATCCCATTTTGTTGGTGGTTTACTGTAAGTTCCCCATGATATCCCATTAAATCCCAATAAGATCCGATTTTTGATGATTACCCTAGGGTAAACATTGCCATGTGGAGAAACCACCATGAATGTCGATCATTTTCCGAACGGTTTCACCATGAGTTTTCCACATTTTTCTGTATGTTTACCCTAGGTTAACGATCTTTAAACAAAATCATCCCACTGAATGCCATTAAGATTCATTTAGATACAGTATATACCCTCTGGTAATTTGTTACATATTGAACATGGGGATAGAAATCTGTCATTTTCCCATGTTTCACATGGTGATTTTTCAGTTGGCAAACTGTTAGTTTACCAGAGGGCATTACCATATTTGGGGGTGTAAACATCCGCTGAATCATACTAAATCCCATTAAGACCATTTAGATACAGTGTGTATATATATATATATTTATCCATATATATCCCATGTAGGGTACATTTTAAATCCATCATTGCTATATCAAACTGTCCAGCTGTTGTGGCCTCCAATGGCTTGAAGAAGTCATAACTTCCTCAGGGCGCAACAAACATCTGCAGAGAAAGTGGAGAAACATGGGGGTTTGGATCATCAAACTCAGTGATTTAACCTATTTTGAATCATTCAAACATAGTGATCTCATGAGGATTTGATGGATGGGGTTTTAATCATGAAAGTAGTGATCTAAGCATGAAACAAAGCGAACTCAGTCATCAGATCCAGGGATTGCTATGTTAGTTTACTGGAGGGTAAGTGCCAGTGCCTCGTAACCCACATGTATATATGTATATATGTATATATATACATAGCTATATATATATATGTATGTATATATATATACAAATATTGCTGGGGTTGAATATATATGTTTTATTCCCTATTCCCTATCATATCAAAAATGTGTTCATCATCATTGGCCATGCCAGCACGAAGCACCACACTGCCGCAAAGTCCTTCCTGCTTCTCTCGTGCCCTCCAAGGTAATCAACAAAAACTCACCAACAACTTCAATTTCACTAGGGTTATGGTAGATATATCAAACTACTTAATATGGATTAGAAACCTACTATCAACAACAATTTCTGCGTGTTGTGTGTCAAAAAATGGTAGTGTGTGTGTGTGTCTGTGTTGATGTTCAATCATATTAGGCTTTGTATGCTTCATCGGCAACATGAAATGATTATCTTTTACCAATATGATGTGTGTATGGGTCAAATTCCTTATCAAACATCGAACTAGATGGATGTTGCTGGAAGTGAATCATATTTGATAAACCACCCAAATATGGCACAAGAGGTTTTCATCCCCAAGTGAAATATCTTGGGTGGTTAAACCAATGTCATAATCCCAAACCATTCGAGCCTGGTAGCGATGGCTAAGCACACCTTGTGAATTCGCATTCTGCAAACATTCGACAGTACAGTATGAACAAGGGAGGCTTTATATGTACATGTAAAATATATAATCTATAAATAATCTAAATATAGAAATAGAGACGCACACACACAATGTTCGCCTGGACAAGTAGATACAGGGTTCTAGTCTACATGTAGATTTACAGTGACCTATGCATATGATATGTATATATATATATGCATATGTGTACGTGTATATATATATATATACATATGTATATGTATGTGTATATATAATTCTATACATATATATATATATACACATAAATATATACACATATATATATATATAGCATGAAAGTATTTGTCTTAGCAAGTGAAAACTGGTCATCAACCAAGGTTCTTAGAAGTTGTTCAACCATCTTCTGCCAATCATTGTCCTGGGGGAGAGCCGATGATTGGAAATGGCCAATCTTAGATACCCAGCAGAAACAAAAAAACATTAAAAAAACGTGATTTGTATCTCTATTCACCTTCAGAAAGATAGGAAACAAACAACTCACTACTTTAGTGGGATTATATATGTTTTATCTGGATTGGGGTCACCATATAGATATACAACATGTATGTAATTATATGTAAAGAATATACATATGCAATCATATACATATATAATATTATATAAATCGAGTGTCTACATATATATATATATGGATAGCGACCAGAAAAACTGCTGAACAACAATTTCTCACCTTTTCATAAGTTGTTTTTCTTTGAACTGTCTGGGGGGGGGGTACTGTTCACAGATATACCAAAGTATACAAAAGATTGAAGATTGAAGTACTCAAATACCCACCCAAGGTTTACCCACAATTCCCGCCGTGATGACCAAGCCCAGCACAGAAATTTATCGGAGAAAAAAACAGTTGTTGGCTGCCTCACCATGGATATCCCTTCGGCACCTGTTCGGTCATTTGAAAAAAGGGCAAATCATCAGAACGAATTGAACTTATACTCCAACTAACGAATTGGATCCTGCCACAGCTTCAAAAAGTAAAGATTCATGGATAGTGGTGCATGATTTTGGAGGTCAGGTAGAGTGTCAGAAGATATTTGAATCCATAGTGATCTGATGCTATCTTATTTTATCAAAATCTTTGGTTTGGTGCATGTCTGCATCTGAAAACCCCTCAAAGAAATGTCCATAGTGATGGATTTTCCTTGACATAGGAGGCATGGTTTGGTGCTTGCCATCTCGCCAACAGTCCATGTCAGTCCCATGGTGCATGAATGGTACAGTAGCAAGTGAAACGTCAACCAATGTTACGACGCCTCAATCATCCTGTATCAGCAATAAGTGAGACTTGAAACACATCAAAACATTGAAACTGCTATGTTCATTGGATTGGTTCAAGGGAAAATTTACAGGAATCCCCTATATTCAGGGTCGTGCGCAGCGGCATTCCCCTAAGGTAGAAAAATAGGATGGTTAAACAAGTGCAAGTACGAATTGCTGCTGTCACTGTGGTAATCCTTAGGNTCTATGCACGGTCTGAATGGAAGTAGTTCATTAGACAAAATACATCCGCAAATAGTAACATAATTTCGATGATTTGAAACTTGTTGGCTAGAAGATTGCAGAAATGTTTCGAACATGGAAAAAAAGGATCGAGTATAATGAGTGGCAACCTGCAGGCAAGCTCTGGACTACCGAAGTGTTTTTTCTCAAAGACAAAAAGTCACTTGCAATCATCATCAAATGCACGGCGGCTATTCTAAGCACTTTTCACTTGCCACATGCAGGTGTTTCCCATTTCACACCACTGGTGGGCC
>BGPT01000082.1:7490-30091 GCA_003297045.1 Symbiodinium sp. clade C Y103
GCAGATGTGAAGATATGCAGATGTGAAGATATGAAAATGTAAGATGTGCAGATGTGAAGAGCAGATGTGAAGATATGCAGATGTGAAGATATGAAAATGTAAGATGTGCAGATGTGAAGAGCAGATGTGAAGATATGCAGATGTGAAGATATGAAAATGTAAGATGTGCAGATGTGAAGAGCAGATGTGAAGATATGCAGATGTGAAGATATGAAAATGTAATAATGCAGATCTCTTTTTGCGAAAAACCCTTCGCAGACGCTCTCGGGAAAAACATCAGTTTCAACGTTTCAACCCATTTCAGCCCAGCATCCCGGCTGAGACTTTCGCTTGCTGCATCCCCAGCTGAGCTAATTTGGAGACCTGGAAGAGCACCGAGGCCCGAAGCCTTAAGGAGGTGGCGCTGCCCAAAAAACGTGGAGCTTCCCCTTAAGTCCGCAGGGTGAATAGAAATAAAGTAAACAAAGGACCTGAGAGATCCTGAAAGGTCCCACTGCTCCGCTCCTGATGAATCTCAAACCTTACGAGTCGCACAGTTTGGCTGGAGATTCATGAGACTTGTAGTTACTCCTTGCCCTAAGGCACTGGCGGTCTTCAGCCAAGCTCCAACATTAATTAGTATTTGAACCAAACGACCCTGCTACCAAGCAACTCAGCTTCAACAAAAACAGACACTGCATGAGAATCAATGTGCAAGGCCTGCAAAGCAGTGCTGCCGCAATCCCATGTGTGGCACATTGACCGAACTAATTGCTAAACATGTGCAAGACTGCAAGACATTGCAAGACATGATTTGCAATTTGTGCATCAGAACGCCTTCCCCAACTGCGGCACGCCAGCATAGGCCGCTTCCAGGGCTGTGGTGAGCCGAAAGCAGATTCTTAAAGTTCGGTCCATGGTCGCCACCAGTCGCTGTGGCACAAAGGGCGCTTTTCGGCCATCCGCGATCTCCGGGGCAATGGCTTCTGCTTCACGCATCACCACCTCCTTAGGGACGGCCCATGGGCAGATCTTAAAGCCTTATGGCCTTATGGTTCCTTCTGGCCTTACGCGCATATGCGGTCCTAGTTGATGTGCCCACCCTGTGCAACCCACAGCACCCACAAGATCCAGTCCCGGAAAATGACCAAATGACCGAGCATCGCATTCATCCTTAGCGATACCCGAGAGCTGTATTTGCGCCACTGCCGCCACGAAGCTCTTCAGCAGCCGATCCCACCAGGAGCCCGAAGCATTGCGGCCTTCATTCTCCAACTGCTCTGCCACCTGACCTGGGAGCTGGGCAGATCCAACTGTAACAAGATGTGGAAAAAATGCCCTTGCAACACGTTGAAACACGTTGCAACAAGATGCAACAAGGGAACTCAGCAACACAAAGGCGTACTTCTCGAGCTCGATGTCAAGTCTCAACCTGTTTGCAATGTGTTTTTGAAGCTATGCCGTGCCATCTGCAACGATGCAAAACCGCTTTTTGGCCTAGCTCACCCCAAGAAAATGAAAATCGAAAAGCTTGGTACAGCAAGTGCAGAGCAACCAATTCTGCTCGTCCACTACTTTAGGCACCACCAACTTCCTCAAGTCTGTTAGGGCCGTCATCTGCCCGAAGGGGTCAGTTCCAGAATTCTTGAGGTGCAGCAGCATATCAACAGATCCCTTGATGGAAGCATCTTGTGCTGCTATTTGGCGAGCAGTGTCATCCAAGCCTGCATCACACTGTCAGTATACCGGGAGTTTTGAATGATTTTTTCCAAGACAAGAGTGATGTGCAGCATACCAACACCATCCGTGGGATCCAGTGGGCGTCTCACAACTCAGCCCTCCACCGGTGGCGTTGAAGAAATCACGCAACTCCACCTGAGTGCACCAAGGTCCTCTCTATGATGGCAATGACAGGATCACTGCAGTCGGGATTCAGGATCCACAGGACCCACATGACGTCATCCCGCCGTATTGTCGTGTTTGAATGTATGTGTTATGCGCATCTTTAGTCTCATATATGTAAATGCATGTCCCTATGGTACTACTATGCCTATGCATGTGCATGTACGATATCATATGGTATTCATCCTTCCATCCATGCATCCATCTGTGCATGTACATTTTCACACGATACCACATGAATTCAATTGAATTCATATGATCTATCCGCAATATCTCCGTCTGAACAGGATGTTACGATCGGCTCCTGGCCTGGAAGAGTTTCAGCTCCCGGACGAAGGCCTGGGAGTAGCCGCCTTCGCGGTCGACTCGCTCCACCAGTTGGTCCAGCTTGATCAGATCGCCAGGGTCAGCGCAGCGGTGCAGCTTGTTCTGGAGATTATGTTTGATGTACCTCACGAACTCAGCATTGCCAAAGATTTGCCATGGGATCTATGATGATCTATGTGAAAGGTATGTTGATGCTGTTGATGTATTTTGACATGTTGGTTTATGTATTGCCTGTCTGTGACCATAGCCATACGACCTTATGACCCACATATCAACACTATATTTCATGCAACCGACCCAAACCGACCGATTCCAACTTCCAGCGGATAAGTTCCTACAACTCCAAGTGATGACATCACACAAAGTTCTAAGTTGTCCTCAATAAGCTTCTATAAAATATCAAAACATTGAAAAAAAAAGAACAGGATTTGCAAATATCTACAGCATCTTTCGCTGAGGCACTGCTTCATGTCGTGCGGGATATCACCTCGATGTGCGATGTCACGAATTCGTGTCATCGGCACTGCGCAGGTGAACTCGTCCGAGAAGGACGGCAGTGACGGGAAGATCCGTCGAGCGATGAAGAGCTCGGCATCACCTCCAGGTGATGCTGCACCACGACGTCTGGAATCGTCTGGAGATCCATGGGGTTACTTTGTTTTTTTTGTCTTTGTTCTATCTTATGTCCATTCATTTTATATTATACTTTATTTGATTTCTATTTTTTCTCATTTGTAGTAGTTGTACGAAGTGATGTGCGTTGTTTGGTGCGACGGCATACGTAGCAAAACCAGAAGTCATACTGTATGTCACTCCTGTTCGTCACCATCGGCTGACCATCCTTACAAACAGAACCGGCTTTGCAATCAAATATGAAGCGGCCAATACGACCAACCACCGAAGCTGTGGTGCCTGCATGGGAGATGTCCCACAGAGCTTCTGTTACTGCTTTTGCAGCGTTCGCGGCTGCACACGGCCGGTGATGTCCGCCGTCTTCCTTGCAGCTGATCTGTCCACTGGCAACGAAGGTGAGATATGCCTGCGCTAACAGGCACAAGGTGTGGTCGTAGTATCACGAATGAAGCAGCCACTCTGCTATGCACTCGGTGATCCTGAAAAGTTGCTGCAAAAAACTGTTGAGTCAACTAAGATTGATTGAGATAAATTAAGGATATATGAATACATAATTCTCATTATATATCATTATACAAGGCCTAAAATGCACCGCTGGAGGAATTGCTGAAGTTTGCGCAAAGGTCAGCACTTGTGCCTGAAGGATGGCCAGCTCCGACAAGGAGTTCAGAAGGTCCTCTTCCAAGAGGACTCTTGGCAGTTCCAACCTGGCCAATGGCAGCTGTAGCAGCACTTGTTTGGAACAAGCAAGAGCAGTGGGAACATAACAGTTCTAATAACTACCTTCTGAGGTATTGTTGCTTTGCTATGCTTCGTTTGGTTTTCATCTGGTCTGAATTGGCAAAGGGTGGAGGCATCACGAAGCTCAAAACTGAACATTTTCCGCGACCAGCAACTTCAAGCGATAGCTCACACGCTGCTGGTTCTCATCAGCAATGCGGCTAATGAAGTCATTTGCTGTGCAGGGTTCGAAGCTCAACTTCTTTTTGACTGAAGGCTTCTTAGGCTTTTCATTCCTGGGATGCAGATCAATCTTCCACGCTTGGTTAGGAAAAGACTTTATATAGGTTACGCAGCTTTGATGATTGATTCAACCTGCTTCAATTTCGCTGAGCTGCTGGGCGCTGTCCCAAATGTGCGTCACCACTGGTGCCTCAGCCTCACGCCAGTTCCGATTTCCGCGGCCCTCCCATCTGGGCTGATTCTTGTTCAAAATCACGTACTTGAACTGTGTGCCAGCCCCCACTCCGGGTGGCAAGTCATTCAGGACCCAAAGGTCTTTCACCTTTTGCATCAGCCTGCAGTGGAAAACCATGAATAAACCAACCTGAACAGCTGGGAACAGCAAGGAACAGCTGGGAACAGCTAGGAACAGCTGAGAACAGCTGAAGTTTAGAGATTCCACCGAGACACGCTCCAGAGGTTGGGTTCCAGGACCCCAAGCTGGGAACCTCGCCGCAGACCACCACCTCGAGCTATCAAGCTAAAAATTCGACAGAAAACAAACCAATGTCAGTCACACGCAAGACTTAATGATAGGATCATATTGTCATGTGGATCATTAGTTCCTACTTGCTGCAGTAATGTTTGTCTGTGCAAATTGATCCCCGTCACAAGTGAGTTGCCATGGCAATTCTAGAGGCCCACCTGGATCCCTGG
Organism: Symbiodinium sp. clade C Y103; assembly: GCA_003297045.1. Taxonomy (NCBI): domain Eukaryota; class Dinophyceae; order Suessiales; family Symbiodiniaceae; genus Cladocopium; species Cladocopium sp. clade C. Next base: position 11,991 of record BGPT01000082.1, read on the forward strand.
CTCCTCCTTGGGAAGACGAACACGCAAACAGACTTCAGACATGCTGAGCTGACGTTCCAGGGTTCGATGTGGTGGATTGAAGTCCTGAAAGGTGAAGGCTCAGATTCTGACAACTGAGTGCAACCGAGTATAAGCGACACCAGCACGACAAAATTCAGCACAAGCCAAGCATCAGGTTCTGGCACCCGTTCAGGGCTTCCTGCCACCTCTGCAGCTGCCGCGACAGGCGCTGGGGCGGGCACTGCTGCGGGCGGCTCTTTGGAAGGCTTTTTGGAAGGCGAAGATTTCCGGCTGCTGCTCTTGGCAGCTCTCGCCTTGGCCTCTTTGCCTCAAATCAATGGAAGCAGCTTATGATGCTTATGGGGAAGCATGTTCAATTCAATTCTATCAGTCAATCAAAGCCGAATTGGGTCACCCTCGCCAAGACAGAAATTTGGGACAAGTTGCTGATCCACACGCACCAGCTGTGGCCTGGCATCCGATCGACGGGGAAACCAGCAATCACCGCCATCTTTCAGAAGAACCAACACGTACAGGAAAAGAGGTCAATCACACTGCGCGCAAAAACCATGATCGAAAACCTTATCAGAAGCACAAAACCAAAGCCAAATCTCTAGAATTCTCCACTTAGCGATCTTAGTGTGCTCACTATCGGTGTGATGGTTGGCCAACTGTTGCCTTGATGCATCATCAATGATGATGCATGATGATGCATGATGCACGATGCATCCTGGCCTGAACCACCCTTCTCCCAATAGGATCGATCGTAGTCGGGTGCCACTCGTGGGCCTAAGGCCACCCTCAAGGCGGCTGGGCGACCAACCTCTGCCAGGTAGAGGTCATTTTCGGCGATCAAAATCTTCACTTGGGCATCCACCTGGGAAAACGCACAGCGGCATAGCAGTGGTTTTGCTCGATTCAAAACCTATCCCTGTGACCACGGGTCGACTTCAAGCGTATACAAAATGCCTCAAAGCCATGAAAATGGCAGGACATTTTCAGAAAATATATATGTAAGGACTGGTCAAATGACCAGCAATTCTAATGGGTTGCTTGGCCACCTGGATGCCCGAGTCAGCTCGCAGCTTCAAAAGGATGCCGATCTTGTTCCTCACATCATCGCCCCAATCACAAATGTGATCCCAGAAGATGCTGGGGATGCCTCAGGCGGGAACAAATTCAGCATGCAAAAAAAAGAACATTTCAATCATTTCAATCAGAACCTAACCAGTGCAAAAGAGAATGCTCAAGCCATTCAGCTAGAGGCCCAGTGCACCATAGTGCACCAGCTGGTCAAGAACGAGACCATGAAGGACCAGGAAGCCCTTCAACGGCCGGTCCACTGAGGCTGATACCCGGGTGCGTCAGGATGTAGGCATAGCCAACCATGATCTTATCCTCAGCAGGCTTCAACGGTAGACAATGTGGCTAAGCTGCTAAAGCTCAACACATGCGTCACAGCGGAGCTCACTGAATTTGATTTGTGCGTAAGGCGTGCTTGTGTGTGTGTGTGACATCTTTATGTGTATATGCATATAAATATGTACATACATACACACATGTGCATATACATGCACATAGATAGTAATTTGACATGCAAGGTTCTTGTACATATATATTATTTGGTCTGAGCAGTTCTTGGGGAACATCAATAGCATCAAGGGCATCAACAGGCATCAAAAAGCATGATGTTGCACCATGCCCGGTCAGGGCCGAGACTCGTTGGGAAAGGGCCAATGTGCCTGAGTACTTCCTGTATCATGGTTGTCCAGGAAGGTGACGGCATGAGTTGGCATCCAACCAATGAGACCCGGAGGTTTTCCTCTCACAGTTCGCGCTGAGGAACGTGGAAAAAAACTCTCCAGCTTTGGTGTTCCAATGTTCGATCGACTTCAGCTTGTGGACCATGGTGGACCCAAAAAAACAATTGACCAATTGACCAATACTCTGGTCCGCTTGTCCCCTGTCTATCTTGGCTCATAGCATCTACAAACCTGCACCTCATGCTTCCACATTCCCATGTGCCTGAAGGATCTTTCAAACGCCAATATTGGCAGTTCCTTGCAGCCTCCTGTAAGATTCCCTTCCTTGGCCATGACGCATCTGACAACAATGAAAGTGTGTGTGTGTGTGTCTGTGTCAGCTTACATTTGGAACATTGGCCTTCCGTGGACAGGTGAACATGGTGAACCGTGCCAATTCGTACTTGGTTTTAAGATGTCTCTGAATTCTTAAGAAATTTTGTTTGCTCAGTGTCGTGGTGAAGTCGAACGCCGTGCTCTTCTGGCCCGTGCCTTTGATCCAGTTGATGGTATCCTGGCGGTGCTTGTCCTGATTGTAGGCCAAGCCATTGTCATCGTAGGCCATGTCCAGCCACAGCTCCCCCACTGCCCAAGCAGGCTCCGTCTTCTCGCAGTACTTCCCCACGAATTCTGCACCGTAGCCCTTCACGAAGTCGAAACGCCAGGCGTCAAAGCCCACTTCTAGGCGCAGCCAGCGCATCCAAATCCTCGTTGTTTCAACGTATGTTGTTTCGTCATAGATGCTGAGGGAAACACATACATGAGAGAGATGCAGGGAGAAGCCTTGAAATGATTGTATAAAACGTATGTACCTGTACGATCCTGTACGATTTATGGTAATTGGTCAGGTTGGTAGGTGCTCTATTGACTTGGTAGTTCTTGCCTGTTCGTATTAATTGACATTCGGATTGGCTCGCCTTTCGGTGAATAAATGTAATACATCTACATCTATCCGCCTATCCAAAAAGATGAAGCAATGACATCTCAAAGCCAGGCAGCTGGATGCTCTGCTGCACCTTCTTGTTGCCATGGTCGATGTCCGGTGCAGCTTCGAACTTGCCATCGTATTTGCCAGGACCCCGTTCACCAGTGCCGTCGGAATAAGGGCACCCAAGAGTGATGGCCCAGCCCTGCCAATCCATGACACCGGCGAAGCTTTTTCGCCTCTCTATGCCTTGACGCACAAGACTCAAAGAAAGCAAAGAAAGCAAAGAAATCAAGAAAGCAAAGCAGACATGTATTATGCCACGAGTTCTCTAGTACATTATATTGTATGTGTGTATATATATATATATGTATATTATTGCAATATGTCTACATTGACACGTGTTTATACTGATATACCGTTGATATACCTATAGATTGTATATTGTGTATGAATATATGCATGTATGTGTTTTGCTTATCACAACACTCATAGGCGAGCTTATCGTGATGCGACCGCAGCATGACCATGCTGGCTGTTGATTTGCAATCTGCAACCTATGATCTGCTGGCACCAATCCTTGAACTTTCTACCAGGATCATGTCCCAAAACAAGCCAAGTTTCCTGTGCTGGTGAAGACATTCCATCGCCCTTGTGAATCCTGTTGGTCACCACAGCGGTGGTTGATGACAATGTCCGCCACACCCCTCATGCCCAATTCGTGCATCTTCTTCAGCAAGTTCTGCAGTGATTCCTTTTGCTGCTCAGGGATGCTCAGCAGCAGGCATCCAAAATTTCAGATCCAAAAAAATGCCACTGCGACTTATCTCCCCGTCATCCCTTTCCCTGTCCTTGTTTCCATATTTGGAGCCATCCAAGTTGAAAAGTTGCGAAGGCAAATAGCCTTGAGGTGCGACTGAGGCTGTGCAAGGCGGCAGCCAGAGATCTGTGATCCCCATGTCCTGGCGGCCGAACATGGCCCAACCATATCCGATATCGGATGATATCGAATGATATCGGTGTATCTTGCTGTGATTTCGTTTCAGCCTTATATCTGGGAAAACAAATGTCTAAATTTAGGTGTTGCAACTCGAAATGCCAAGTCAAGCCAAGTCTCCTTGAACATCTGCAACTTGGATGCCACAATGCCATACCAGTCTCCCCTTCCAGATTTATGACTCTCCCAATTGAATGCCTGAAGCATTACCGTCTCCGATGGGTTGGCATAGTCGGTAATCTTGGACATTTCTTCCAACAAGGCTGTGCTCTTCATACGGCGTTGTACTGTGTTCAAACCTTGGCATTTTTGACTCCCGATCGGGCCACTCAACAGCATTTCAACCAACCGGGTATTAAACCTACGCAAGGGGTCCTGGAAGCATGACGTTCCCCCAAAAAGGGAAAGGTTATAAGTCATATAAGTTGGACATCTTGAGGATTAGACCTCCAGAACCACCCCCTGATTGCTGCAATCGTCTTCAGAGGTTGGTATTGCCTCAGCTCAACAGACAAGAAAAAAATGTGGGAAAAACAGAACTAAAGAAACTACGCCCCAACACAAAAAACAGACAGCAAACCAAAAAAATGTTGTTTTCAAACTCCGTCGAACATAACATACCCGAGCAAGCCTCAACACTAATATCTATATATGTATATATATATATATGTGTGTGATAGACCGCGCGTAGAGAGTGACTTGACCTATGTGTATATGATACATTATATGTATATATATATATATATCTCATAATATTCATAGATATATATATATATATCATACAATTCATATATATATATGTATATATATATATATGTATATATATATATATATTTATATATATATATATATATATATACGTTTGTCTCTGCATTTGGCGTGCATGCAAGCAGGCTCAGCAATGTCGTTTTCTCACCATAGCTCCACACAAGTACGGGCTGCAGCTGTACAACTGATGCAGCGCAGGGCCAATTTGCGGATGATGTCGAAAGCCCAAGGTGAGGCCATCAGTCCCAAAGGAGGGTCATGCTACTTCCAAGCTACAAGGGGGTGGCCAGCCACAGGGGGGGCCGGGCTGGGGCCCAGAAGCTGCACCATTTCGTGAAAAACATTCAGGGCATGTTTGTCTCTGCATTTGGAGTGCATGCAAGCAGGCTCAGCAATGTCGTTTTCTCACCATAGCTCCACACAAGTACGGGCTGCAGCTGTACAACTGATGCAGCGCATGGCCAATTTGCGGATGATGTCGAAAGCCCAAGGCGAGGCCATCAGTCCCAAAGGAGGGTCATGCTACTTCCAAGCTACAAGGGGGTGAGCTGCTCTCCACTCAAAAAACACACGGTCCAGGTCACGTAAGGACGAGTGCAGACAAAAGTGGTCTACGGTTGTCTCAACCCTGGGTGCAAGCGGAGCAAAGCTAAAGAGCCGGCAAGTGAAACTAGGAGCCTATTGAACGTATAGAAGGGGCATTACACCACTGATCCACATTGATTTTCTGACGCCGCAACCATCCAGCGTCAAAACAAAGCACTGCAGCTACAAGTTTGCAAAGGCCAAAGGGATACGGTTGGGCAACTAAAGTCCATGGGATGCCCCTTTTGGCACACATACCTCTTAGGTTCAGGTGAGGCTTCGCGCAAGAACACATCATGCGCTTTCCAGCGAGAGAGGTATTTGTAGCAAAACGAGTAGCTTTCCTCCACATGGTGCCAAAGCGGCAGAAGCAACATCTGAAAATGCAAGAGCTGGCTGAAGAACGATACTTACGCCATCTTCTCTGTCGCCACCACCAGGATGTGTCAGGATTTTCGAGCCAGAAAAACAAGCCTCGTCGTTCACATCTTGAAATCAGGTCGGCCATCCAATCTGAGTGGCTATTACCATCTCGCACTTTCTGCCGCATGGAGCGCCTCAAACTAGGCAGGCCACGCGGATGCTTCGAGGTCCGTACTGGCGGAGTCACTGCAACTGAAAAGGAAGAGCAAACTGGGGCCGCACCAAAAGTGAGAAAGCATTCACATTCAATCATCTCTTCAATGCAAACTCGGAGTTTTGGGTCCAACAGATTTTCTGAAACTGAGTGCACATAGTCAAAAGTTAAGACCCAAGGGCATCCTAACTTAATCATTTGCTTTGCAACGCCTTTATGGCCACTGAATAAATCCAATCCTCCAGGACGGGAGAAATCTGGTCGATCGCCTTGACAAACAAATTGCCCCACAGGAAAGCTGGATAGCAACTCAATGGCCCTATCTGAAAGCAGCGAAGGAGTGGTTACGGGCTGTGGAGGTTGTACCGCTGGTTGGCTCTGCGTGCATTCACTATTATGATGCAGTTTGCAGTTCCGGTTCATCTTGCGGAGGGAGGCTTAGGTCTACCGGCACGTTCTGCCAAAGTTCAGAAAAGTCAAGATCACTCAGGTGGTGAGAGAGACCCAGCTGTTCCAACCACTGATCAAATTCATGCACAGAGCCTTGAGACAAAGAATCCCACCAATTCGGCAAGGGCACTGAAGGTCCGTCCACCTCACGATCTCTCGTGGGGTTGTCAGCAGGATTGATACCGGAAGGGAAGTACATGTAATTTCCATATATGTCACTCCCAATGCTATGAGGAATAGACCGCTTCAACTCAGCGTTCAAAGCAGCAGAAGAAGACCTTCCCTTTATCACACAGCCTAAGCATACCTGGGAGTCAATGCCATGCAAGACCCGCTTTGAGAAATTCCTTGCTGCTATACGTTTCTCATGTCGAAGATGGGATCGCAGTTCCAAAATTTTGATATGTGTAGGCCGCCGAACTTGCTCTCGCCAGCTTTCAGAGAACTCCAAAGAAGTAGCAAGCAATGTCCACAAAGGGTGAGCCTTGTAAGCATCTCCAGGCAACTCATCGGTCTCATCCAAAATACCATGCCTTTTTTCCCAAACCGCCAAAGGAGTGAGCAGTTTTGTCCACACACCTTTCCTCAGTGAAAACCGACTAACTTCAGCAACAACCTTTTCCGGAAAAGGTGCTGTAACGCCGGCCATCCAGCACTCGGAAGCATCCGTGGCAACAACTCGATCGTAAAACACGGCTCTTAGGTTCACACAACCTAAAATGCCGACCACAACCAAAGACACCAGTTCATCAATAAGCTCAGGGGACAAGCGGATAATCTTCTTCTGATCTGCAATTCCCAAAGGCTCAAAAACCAGGTTCAGCATAGAATACAGCTTTCTACGTAGACCCAACAAGGAAACCCAACTACCAGCCAAAGCATCGAGGAGGCTAACTGTAGACAATCCAAGGGTGGCTACTCGCAAGGTGATCAAGCAAATCGGCCACAACCTCAAAGAAGAAGGTCGCAAAAGCCCTTTCTCTCCGTCAATCTCCAAGCCCCAAAACCGGGAGCAGGTCTGGTTACTAAAAGCCTTTTTTGGGTTTGTTGCAAGGCCGACAGCTTGATAAAGGCTTCACGAGCTTTGCTTATGCGGCCATCTGCAAGAGTGGGTCGCTCTGGTACACATTTGTCAGCTTTCAGAAGTTGTTCCAAAATGACGAGGTCGTCAACTATGATCCCAACTTGCAGCAACCCTCGCGGGATCGAACCGTGCAAAGTGAGAAGCTCGGTCTCGTCCACAACGCCGTGTTGCAAACATAGGGCCCAGTGCGAACACTGTGCGAATTCCACCGCACAGCGATCTCCCATCGCCAATGTGGACAGCCCGACAAAAACCGGGCTCTCGTTCCAGCTGAAACTGTCACCGAAAACAACCTTCGACTCTTCAGGTGTCAGCGAAGCACATAGTACGTTGCGCGAAACCCTTTCTTCGTTCACCTGAAATTGATAAAAAAAAAAAGTCGCGCAAATCCTCACCAGAAGCGGCCAGATCACGATCAGGTGGAAGGTAAATTTGAGACAAGGTAGCTCCTGACGCCATAGCTCGGCACCATTTGCGCTGCCCTCTATCTAACAAATTTGCTGGTCTTCCATCGAGAATCATCCTATCTCTTGCCTGATCCTTGACTACTGCAAAGAAACCAGAAATATATCCGCTATGGAAACTGGCCTTTGGAATCGGCTTCAAACGACCGGAAGCAGCCAACTTAGCAAACAGAGCTAACTTGTTCTTTGGGGTTGCTCTCACTGAAACTCTCGGAGGTGCCTCAGATACTTCGGACGGATGCAGACCCTTGGAGATAGGCTTGTCATAGCGCTCCAAGGTAGAGGAATCAAAATATGGCCTCGGATCAAAACTAGGAGGATCAGGAAATGAAATCCGTGAAGCCACAATAGTCTTAGCAGTGACCACAGGGTCTCTGTCAGTCTTGCCAACGACTCGTCCCGACAGAAGACCATCTTCATCAAACCGACCAGGTTGGCTAGGCTTCAACGCACTGTAGGCTCCATCAAGACCATGCAAAAAACAAGCTGTCCGACCCAGGGCGTCCATGCACGCTTGGAAATCCTCAATCTTCGATGCACAACGTCCCATGTCAAAAGCTTCAACAAATTCAGGGAAATTCCTATCAACCGACAGGTGCTCAAGCATCCTCACCATCGACCACTGTCTTGCATTCAGGGGCGACCCCAACCGAATAGAAGCCGGGGCATGGCCAGGGGACCCCAAGGAAAGCCAGTCCAGCAAGGCCACTTGCAGGCAAGTGAGGCGCTTAAAATGCGCTTTTGGATCAGGTGCATGCAACCCTCGCTTGAACACTTCCGGATAAGGCAGTGGGCACGGCCACGTGCAGCCTGCGGTTGATGTAAAGGCGTCATTCGCCTTATGGTTCGCTACTATGGTGAGCAAAAAACCAGAGAAAGCGCCACGAGTTTTAAGCACAATCCTTGGCAACGAATTCAACAGGCCTGGAACATTGACAGTGGAGGCACCTGCGCCCGGGGCATAATGCGGTTGTTCCGCTTCATCCACACCATCGTCGGCGACTTCACGTTTCGAAGTCGGAGTTCCAGAGCCACCTATGCACGAGCTTCTCTTCCGGCTATCACTGCTGACAAGAGGTTCGAACCAAGTGAAACCATTGATTTTATCTCTTCTCCTAGGAACAGGCGCTCTCTTGTTTCTTCTAGGCTTTCTTGCAAAAGGAAAAGAGGCAATATCCTGCTGAAAACTGTCAAGTCGCCCTGAAAGTCTGTACATGCGGCGAAGTCTGATACCCTCATTACGGAAGGAAATGTACGAATGCAAAAACGGCCCTATCATCTGCTGCAACCAAAGTTCATCCTGCGACTCTGAGGCAGCTACTGCAAACGACAAACGAGGAACCGTTTCCTGGAGATCAATCTCTATAGGCTGATTAGTGCTCTGTCCTATCCTAACTTTTTTCCTATGGGACCCATTTAAAGCTTGGTTTAGCCAAAATCGCCTTGGACCGTCTTTGGGAAACTCTACTTGATCAGGCCTTTCGGACAGGTAAGAATAGGAACTACACCAGGGCAACTCCAACACATCCGGCTGCGAAGGATTGGTAGAGGTCACATGCCATCTGCAAGTCCTATCCAACACAGTCACAAAGGAAACATGAGAAGAGGACAACGACAAGCAGGATTCCAAGGGCTGAGGTTTCCTAGGCAACCAAATGCGCCTAACTTTTCCTTTCTTGTTGAGCTGTCGGGTCAGGGCCGACTCTAGAAGAACCAAACCTTCAACAACTACTGGCAGGCTTTGTGCTTGGCTGCCAGTGCATGGCAAAGGTCTGAAACGGTGGCAGGAGAAGAGAGAGAAAGCAGACTTCTGAACTAAACTATCATTCGGAGTCACACTTTGGAACTGATGGCTGCTACTGTTCGGACCGGATCTATTCTCATGCAGAAGTACCTTGTCTTTGGCAGGGTCTGTTCCTGAATTGCGGCTGAATACAACGGCCGTCGCTGTGCTGAAATCGCTCATTTGAACTGTAGAAACCCACTCGACACAAAGCCAGGCCACTGCTAACAGGGGCACTATTCCAATCCCTGTAGAAGCGACTCGGTTGTCTCCACGTCTCATACCTCAATGACCGAAGGCCAATCAAGGTGCCCAGCAGAAACTGCGATCTTCGCCTCGCGCTCGGTTGGGAACCCCACACAGACTGAAGCGCCTGCAGTGCCGTGCTGGTTAGCACAAATTTTTGCAAGAACTCCAAGTGCGGAAAACCCTGACCGGAGTGTAAATCTGTCCAGCGAAATCCCTCACGACCACCCAGATGCTAGAACCCAGCTGTAAACGTTCTCGTCCACTCAGGATGGGAGCAGCTCCTTCCAGAGACAGGCTGAGCCACTCACCAATCTCAACAGCCAGTTCTTCACGCTCAGCCCAAGTCAGCTGATCGTCAGCTGGTTCTTCTGCAGCGGGCTGCGGAGAAGAAGAAGGTCGCGCCCAGCTCAGGATTGAAGCTTGGAGAGTACTTGGAACCGGTGGCAAACTTGTTGGTCTACGCCTCACACCGCGGTCCTCAGATCCACTGTCGGAGCTGCTGAATCCCCGACCCCGACCAAAGAGCTGCAGGAAAGCAAGGCGCTGAGTGCGCAGGACACCTCTCACGTTCACCAGCTGGTCAGTAAGCTCAACTACCCTGGCTTCCAGTTCAGCTACACGAGCCTCTAAACTCATAAAAGCTTGTACAGCTCACGTTTGCGCTGTGGGGGATCGCCAGTCCCACACCAGCGTTGTGTCCACTGAACCAAGCACCAACGAATAGTCAACAACCAGTCAATGCAACCGTAAATGAAGAGCCCAACGAAGAGGCCAAGTAGGAAAGACCAGGGATCTATGAGTCGGTTCACGGGCGAGCTATTGCTGAAATCCCAGGGAGTCCAATTTTGGTCTGCCCAAGCTAGCAACTTCAGAGCTAAAGCGACGCTTGACCCTGCTGAAACCCCGGCCGTCACAGGCCGAAGGCTCATTTAAGCCCAGAAGCTTGAGCCAAATATATATATATATATCATATTATTCATATGTATGTATAATATATATATATATATACATTAGATATGAGATGCAAAGTATACTGATATGTCGTACTACTCGGCTGCATCAGCAACACTGACACGCGCTTCACTTTTACACTTCCTCTCAAGTCGCTGGTCTCAACCTGCTCCACGCAGGATAGTGCTTTGGTGAGCCGCACAGGTATACTCCTGTGCAGCTACGCTGGCAGATTCCCGATCTGACTCAGCATCCTGTTCTCTCAGGATACCGTACAGACTGAATCTATCCCCCGCCAGCGTGTTCGTGCTCCAGCACGCAAGAGATCATCATCTACTCAAGAGATGTGATCCCCTACAGGCGGGGAAACTCCACCGGAGGCCTCGCCCATANAGCTACGCTGGCAGATTCCCGATCTGACTCAGCATCCTGTTCTCTCAGGATACCGTACAGACTGAATCTATCCCAACGCACTCATCCCCAAAGCACTTAAAGAAACTCCACTACCCGAAGAAACGCAGGAAGTGGTAGAGACCAGATGTCGAAAGGGAAGAAAGCGAAGTGTTCAGTAAACCCATGGCTTCTGTGCCATGTGGCTTGAAGGCCTTCTCGGCTGATTTCGTCAGCCCAATTGGCTTTGCTGGGGATCCACTCCCACCAAAACCAAGTCTTGAGTCCAAACAGCGTCAGGTAAATGAGCCTAGACACCCATTCAAGATCTGGATTGTCAGAGCGGCCACGAATGAGGGCCATCAATGCTGCAGTATTGTCAATGAACCACAAGCCTCGGCGCCCCCGAAACTGGGAAGGTCTGGTAAACAAAGCATAGAGAACTTGAAGCAGCTCGAGCTGCGCAATCTTCTTGTCACCTGGCTCCCAAAGATCATACACAGTGGGAGGAATCACTGCCACGAAGGCTTCACGGAGCTGCNACTTGAAGCAGCTCGAGCTGCGCAATCTTCTTGTCACCTGGCTCCCAAAGATCATACACAGTGGGAGGAATCACTGCCACGAAGGCTTCACGGAGCTGCTCAGCCTGATCATGCCAGACCAGGAGGAATCCTCCAGTGCCACTCCTTGGTACCTCCAAGGCTGCATCCGATGCTGCCAGAAAACGCCGACCCATAAACGGTGAGATNATCATGCCAGACCAGGAGGAATCCTCCAGTGCCACTCCTTGGTACCTCCAAGGCTGCATCCGATGCTGCCAGAAAACGCCGACCCATAAACGGTGAGATTTCCAGCTCACGTCGGGGTCGTGTTTCTGAATCACAGCTGTGAGAAGGGAAAAGCAATGGCGCAACTCATCGGTAAGCTCCGACGAGCGCGCTTGTTGTCGATCCTTGATTGCTGCAAGTCCTCCGCATCCAATGCGGCCCCAAACGCCCTGTTCAAAGAAGTTGGCGATGCCATAAATCTTGGCGGCCACTCCTGGGGTGAGGCGCTCACTGGATTCAGCGGTTTGCATCAAGCCCTCAAGCTTCTGCTGGATGCGGTCGCGCGCCCAAAGCGAATGAGTCCAGCAGTATGGACTTGCGCAAAGTCATGGTCTAAGCCCAAAAATGTGCCACTCGCTTGCATTCGCTGGCACTTCTCTTCTGAAAAAGGAGTGCCCAAAAGCTTGTTGAGATGTTGAATCGACTGTTGTCCAGACCCTCGACAGGATTTGCGGTCTGTGACGTGAGCATCATCAAAATAGAGGCTGGCCATACAAAAGGAGAACCGCCGGCACAAAGCTTCCACAAGTCGGCTATACCGATTGAAAGAGGTCACAGCCAAGGGCAATCCAAACAGGAGTCCTGTGTAGAGCATGAAGGCTGGTTCTTGCCATTCCGGATGGAAAAATGTGACTACACAACAGAGGGATTCCTCTCTCTTCATAGGACAAAAACGATAAGCATCTGGCCAGTCTTCACCTCCTGATTCCCAAGCATCACCCTGCCCAAGCGTCCGAATACCCGTAGGCAAAAGCATACTGCAAATGCTGCGCAGGCCTCAGAGCGGAGCACAAGGTGAGCTTGTTGGCATCACTGGAGNGCAAAAGCATACTGCAAATGCTGCGCAGGCCTCAGAGCGGAGCACAAGGTGAGCTTGTTGGCATCACTGGAGCGCTCCGACTGCAGTCCAATGTAGGCAGCATCAATAACTCGCTGCTTCCCAGATGCCTGAGTGATCACACATCGTGGGATGAGCCGGTAGGGTTCCTCCCCAACCGCTGCCAACAACTCCCTTTGAGTCAGAGGGTAGCAGCAAAAGCCCTTGTCAGCGTCCTTGACACTCTGCTCCAAGAGGAACTGGTCATCGGGCCCTGGCCTGAGCCTGGACAAGATGCCTGCATTATGGCTGCGCCAGTCAGACAACACANGACACTCTGCTCCAAGAGGAACTGGTCATCGGGCCCTGGCCTGAGCCTGGACAAGATGCCTGCATTATGGCTGCGCCAGTCAGACAACACATCATCTCTCGTCAAAGGAAACGCCTCCTGTGCCGGAAAAATCCCATAGGGTGGAGCGTAGCCCACAGCTGGTAAACCAAGGCAGAGACCGGCTGGCAAAGTTACATCCCCCCAATTTGCCAACAGGATCNGCCGGAAAAATCCCATAGGGTGGAGCGTAGCCCACAGCTGGTAAACCAAGGCAGAGACCGGCTGGCAAAGTTACATCCCCCCAATTTGCCAACAGGATCTTCAAGGCAGTGAATCCAGCATCACGCTGGCTCGTAGCAGCACGGATGGCAGGGGTCTGCCAACTGCGCAGGTGAGCTGTCACTCGCCCCCATCTCTGCTTCAGCTCGGTCAAAATGCCGGACGCTGCTCGGCGCAGCCTGGTCAGGTCACCTCCTGGCAGGCTGGTGAAAGAAGCTGCAAAACGCAGGTCATCATCCAACACTGGCAACTTCTCTGTAGGCAACGGCTGGTGGCTAAGCTCCAGCGCCTGGGAAAAATGTTGGTCCGGCGTCAGCTGAAAAGGGAGCAGGGGGGCTAACGCTGCTCGGTGATTGATCGCTCCCACCTGTTGTCCCTCAGAAGTTCGCATCTTCTGACGTGTAGGGGGGGCAGCCAAAACTGGGTTGTAGCTCCCTTCCATGTCCAAACCATGATGGTACCTCCATCGGACAAACAAATCAAGAGGGGTCTGGTTGACCAAATCCTCGACAAATGGGATTGCAAAATCATCAAACCAGTCACCTGGGAAAAGTCTCCGAAACGCCAGGGCCAAGGATTCCTGCAAGATGTAGAAAGGGCCAAAAGGCATCCCCCTCACCTGAGCCATGCTGGAGATCAGGACCGCTCTGGTGGTAGACGCCTGGGGTAACCTCCCCTGTGTTGGAACCACTTGGTGAGCTGCTGGCAAATGTTCCGGACTGAGTCGATCAAAAACAAGTCCAGCCAGGAGGTCGGCCTCACACAGCTGGGACAAAGGGCAGTCACACACCAGGGTACATCCCTCCAACTCGGACAGATCGTCCCACATGGTTTCTCGGATGTACTGCACATACAAGGGCAACCAGTCCTGGGGGGTGCAATCAACCCCCACTTGCCAGGGTGAGCGCCACTTTGTGGTTTGCAGCCGATGTGCGTGGTTGCCCATGCCCACATACACGTGGCCAACGGGCAAGCTGCCTTCAACAAGAACATCTGAGACACAGGCCCGCTGGGGCACCCTGGAGGCCTTGTCAGGGTCAAGCGGACGTAGCCCCAGGGATATGGCCAATGGAGCCATGGCCCATTCACGCAGAGCCCTAGGGTCCAGATCAAGCCAATGTTCACGGTGACCAGTGGTACACGGTGCAGGTGATCTCGGTACATACATCTTGGCATGCCCGGTCCGCACTGCCCACCAAGATGCGGCCACTGCAATGGCAAAACACAACTCCGCCGTGTACTCGGACTCCTCAGCGGAGGGGTATACCCGCTTGCCATCCTCTTGTAACCACGGCTCCCATTCTCGAGGGTCATGAAAATGGTTACAGTCAGCACGCGGCCACTGTTGGATCTCCTCAAGGTTGTGCCTCAACCGTTGGAGCTTGGCACGTGCGCCCCCAAAACAACACGCTGAGTAGCGCTGGTCCCACCAACGCCCCGATGCCCACATAGCTTGCTCTTGGGGGGTCCACCAGTGTAGGCTGTTGAAGGGGTTCTCACGCACTGAAGCTCCCCCCCGATCCACCACCAAGTCGATCTCCTCCAGCACAAAGTGAGCTGCGGCGTTGTCCTTGGACACTCGCTCCTTCTGAGCTCCTGTCAACTCAGGAAGGCCCAGTGGGTGCTGTTCAGAACGCAATGGTCTCGGTGGGGGGCGACCATCACCAAAATCACGCGGGATTTCTCTGGCCCGGCTCTTGGTCGAGCAATCTAAGGCCGCCGCGATGAAACAGACCGACTGGAGTTGGTCATGCAGCGACGCCTGCCTGCGTGGATCAGACAGGTCATGACTGGCATCCAACAGCCAGTCAACTGCTATGGTCTCCCAGCCGCAGAAAATGAAGGCCTTGGAAAGGGGCACATTGCGGCCAGCATAAAGATCGGCCATCCGAGGTAGTTGAGGAGCTTCATCACTAGCGGGTTGCAGTGTGTGCTTCCCAACAGATGTACCCGCCTCATCTGCTGGGCACCCTCAAGACGATACCCTCGCCTTGCATTGACTTGCATTATGACTGGGGAGGCCGCACACCCGGTCACCCCGGACGACAACCCCGCACTTGTGCTGACCCTGGGGACACGACCCCTTGGGGTGCTTACACTGCCCCTGCTGAAAAGCAGCGCAAAGCTTGGTGCCATCCTGCATCACCTTGGCGACCTTCTTGCCGTTGATGGATTTGCCCAAGACCAGCTGTGATGGTTTGGAGGGTGATGATACCGGAGCTGGGGCAGACTTGCCCGTGTCTTGGCGCACCACAGAACTACTGAGCTGCGGCACCCAATGGGCGTCTCGAGAGATACTGGTCTCCTTGATGACCTCGCCCAAAGTCTTAGCCGACTCCCGGTAGGCTGCCACCCATGCTGATCGGTCCTCCAGGTCTTTGGATTCCAACCAAGCAAGGCGTTGCGACATCGGCAGCAGACTGGATTGTTTCTTGGCTCTGTAGAAGTAGCTCATGACTGTGTCCAGTGGTACCTCCACAAAACACGTCGAGTCAGCACCCAGCGGCTTCTCCTGAGCAGCATCCCGAACAGTAGCCCTGGGGGTCACTCCCGCCATGGCGTATGCCAGCAATAAAGTGAGAAGCCGGTCCATGTAGGTTTCCCAGTCATGGGGAGCCTTATCTTCATCATCAGCCTCATCCGTGTAAAGCCCATCAGCGAGCTTACGCTTCTTTTGGGTGGTGTGCAACTGGTACTGCAAGGTACGCACCTTCCATAGGTTGAACACGCACAACATGCGCTTGGACAGCTCACGGCTGACCCTGGAAAGCGTAGCATCTGCTGGGTGAATCTCAGGAGGAAACCTGGTACGATATCGAATCCAAAAATTGGTTTTGACATCCCGCAATTCGGAATCCCCCAACATAGTGTCAAGGTCGCTCAGACTGACCTTGGACCGATCCTGGTCCTGGGTCTTGTAGTACAGCATCACAGCCGTCCATGCCCGACGCAACCGAGCACCCTGGACCATCTTGTCCTCACCCAGCTGGATCTTGGCCAGGAAGGCGTCGATCTTGGTCTCATCTTCAAACAAAAAGCGGAACTCCTCGAGATTCTGGATCTTGGTGGCAATGAGGGCCTTGGTGACCACAGCATCAAGGGAGAAATTAAGACCCAAAGTCTCCATAGTTTCCTGAATGGTGGTACTCTCCACCGGAACCAACCGAACACTAGTCATCTTACGCAAGGTATCTCGCCTTGTGTGACTTGAACACTCACAGCTACCCACGCCCACGCATGCCTCTCGCATGATGGCGGCTGCCTGCCATTCGGGACACCGAAAGGGACCAGACAGGGAGGGGTAGACTAGAAGAACCCTGTCACTCAGGGAAGAATTACAGACACCTCTCCTAGAACCCCGACTGTCACGCAGCGGCACTAACAACGGCATGGTATCGCCATGCTTAGTTACCACTTTTGACAGCTAGTCAAAGGAGTATGCTGTAACACGCATCCCTCGGGGATGTAGGCGCACCTTTTCTCGNCGGCATGGTATCGCCATGCTTAGTTACCACTTTTGACAGCTAGTCAAAGGAGTATGCTGTAACACGCATCCCTCGGGGATGTAGGCGCACCTTTTCTCGTCGCAAATGACATGGTAAGCTCTGATCCGATGACATGAATGGTTGGCCTGACGGGCAAGCACAAATTATGCCTACCAAAATCGGCCCTGTACGGCTCTTAGCCAGTTAATTATGGTGCGACCCCTGTGGATTGTGTCAACGGGGATGCCAGCTCGCTGCTGCGCGCACCAAACAATTGGAACAAAAAGAACGGTCCCATGCCATGGCCTCGTACATGTCCGTGGCCCTCATCGGCGACACCAAACGAACTGCATGTTCCTGGGCCTGCTTGTGGGAGCACAGGGTTTGGCCATTGTGAAGCTCGAGATGGACTTTGGAGCGGGACGTAGCTATGTAGCCACACGGAGCCGGGCAAGGATGACGCAGGGTTGTAGACCTCAACACCTGGTCAATCCAAGGCCACATGCCCNAGCCGGGCAAGGATGACGCAGGGTTGTAGACCTCAACACCTGGTCAATCCAAGGCCACATGCCCTCTTCATTGATGATGTTGGGAATGTCCAAGGATCGACGGCAGGACTTGACGTGTTGCACTGCAACATCCCAACTCTCTTGGGCCAACATGGCTCTCATGACACAGGCTGCCAAGCCGGCTCTGTGTCGTCCTGCAATGCAGTGAACCAAAGCTGATTCGCCAGCGTACATGGTGTTCCGCAGAATGGGGAAGATCTCCTCAAAGTCCGCCGTGCGGGAACCCCGATGGGCAATGCAGAAATGTTTCAGCAGNTGATTCGCCAGCGTACATGGTGTTCCGCAGAATGGGGAAGATCTCCTCAAAGTCCGCCGTGCGGGAACCCCGATGGGCAATGCAGAAATGTTTCAGCAGAGCCCCTGTCAGTACCACTCCACCTCTGGATGAGGGGGCCTCAGACATACACGCGATCTGAAGGGTCACCCCCCTCGGAAAGCGTGCGACTGTGGAACGAACGGGGAGACCTGACAGCCAGAGTGTGCCGCCAGCACGGTTCTCGAACACCAAACTGGGTGCCTCAGCAGACTTACCCTGGATGGTCGCCAGCCTGTCGAACTTGCTGTCAGGACCACGGGTGTNTGCCGCCAGCACGGTTCTCGAACACCAAACTGGGTGCCTCAGCAGACTTACCCTGGATGGTCGCCAGCCTGTCGAACTTGCTGTCAGGACCACGGGTGTCCATCACCGCGGGGATAGGAAGTTCCTCTTCCTCTTCGATTTCCTCTTCACTGGAGCTGGAGATGATGTCGGCCGCTGGACGCGGCTTG
>BGPT01000082.1:40521-60020 GCA_003297045.1 Symbiodinium sp. clade C Y103
AAAATCCCCAGTCCCCAGTCGGTGATGTCCTCATCCAGCCTCATCCTTTTTCCGGGGTCGGCGGCAGGGGCGGCAGCCCTTAAATATATATATATATATATATACGATCTAAATATAGATTTCACAAGTTCGAGGTTTCGTAGTACAACATGACCATGTCCCGAGGGTGCAGCGGGAGCAACAGACCGGAAGCTCAAAGAAGGCGCCGAAACAGCACAGGACCTTAAGGAGTTGGCAGGTGCTGAGCTGGGTCGGGAGAACGACATGCCATGGATCACAACTGATTACAAAGCCCTGCCCTAATCAGGGTGAGTTTGCCTTGTGTTGACTTGGGGTTTCTTTCCGATCTGGCGGGGAACTGGAATGTGACGGCGGGTTAGTAAGTCATCTACGTGGCTAATTATCCATTCTTATCCCATATAGAAAAATATGATAACCACGTGTGCTAACCAGTTCCTGATAGCAAGTGGGATGATCCTCCAAGTACCCAACAGTGGTCCGCAAATCCTGCAATGTTCCCAAAGCAGATGGTTGTGCATACTATGTCAGTATGTTGTGTAAATTGTGATGATTTAAATTGAATAGCATACCCACCAAAAAATAGGACTCTACAATTTCCGGTGGGCTGTTTATGTATAGGGGAAGCTGCGAAAGATTTAGCCCGGCAACCTGCCCACGCTCAGGGAAAAAGAACAGGTACCTTCAAATTGAGAAGTACACACCATATGTAAGACCTATGTAAGGCTTGTAATGTCAGGGGGATATCCTCCCAAAATATGGCCCAAAATCTGGCATAGTAGCCCCAGTTTTGGTACCTGAATATACCTGTCAACGGACATGATGGCTGATCCTATGGTCGGCAGTGCATTTGAGGCATTGCAGGTGAGGAAGTATAAGGTAAGAAGGAGTAACCATAGTATCATCTTCCAGTGATACATATCTGGAATATCCGCAGTTGTGGCTTTGTGTGAAAATAGGGTACACCATTCCTTCGCCATTTCCGAAACACCCATATGGCTTATGTATATGATATGATCTTAAAATGGGGGATCCGCAAAAACCATGGGTTTCAATACTAAAATGGTCTAATTCCGGATGATTTGGGGGTACCCCCCATGACTTTAGAAACTTATGGCTTTTCCGCTTGGCTGTGATGCGTGTCGTCCAAGGCACAGCTAGCTCTTCAAAGAGCAGAAAAGATCCGAACACCGTGGCGGCCAAGAAGTGGTGCGCCTGCCGATGCAACATGCGCATCTGCTAGTCATAGTAGCCCTGGTGAAGATCGCAATGGATGTCAATCCCTCTAAAAATGAAGTTTACAGGTATCGATCCATTGTCATGGTTGATTCTTAGAGGTACCCTCCAATAAACTAACATAGCTGTGGATAATCACCCATTTCGATGGTTTACCTTTGAATAATGGTGATTTACAATGGCTATGTCAGTTTATTGAAGAGTACTACACAATCTCGTGGTTCCTACTGAAGGCTTGGTAGACATTCCGGACATCCCACCAGGTGGACAGTGTCGCCACATGCCGGGTGTGCCGTGTAGATCCAGCACAGGGCAGAGGCAGACTGCACAATCTGATGTTCTTGAAGCGACATCTGCTCCTGAAAGGATCTGGCAGGAGCATAATATACTGTGTATATATATATATATAACTATATATTTATGTGTATAGATAGATGCATATGATGAGTCATCTAGTCATGTATATTACATATATCATGTATATATATATATACAATATGCATACTAAATATATAGAGATTGAAAATAGAGACCAGCTCCCCATGATTGATCCTCATTTTCCGACTATATGGATATCCTTGAATTTCGACAACCCCAATTATGCGCAAGATGAATGGATCCCCTCATGGGACTGTCAGTGCCCCTGCCGAACAGAACCAGGATCTAGTGGTGAAGTGATTCACTAACTATGGTTACTATCTTTATATTCCAACTTACCCTCTGGTTATGACGAACATAGCCATGGAAAATCCCCTATAAATGGATGCTTTAATGGGAAAATCATCCAAAATTAGCCATTTTCCATGGCTATGTTAAATAACCACAGGGTAAGATGGCAAATATTGGTTGGGGCAGCATACATCTCAGGTCTCCTGGCAGTGCACAGCTAGGTATCTCCATGCCAACCAATCCTGCCAGGTGAGAAGCAGCAAATCTCCTTTTTTTGGCCCCTGGTGGGTTGTAACTTTGGAACCCAGGTACAAGTAGATTTACCCTACTTGTCTTACACCCAGGGATATAACCTACTAAGTTGAAGTAAGTAAGTTTCGCCCACTTGCGAACCACCTCAAGTGGTATTGGGCATGGGTTACAAGTTTGGACGCTGGGACATCTTTGGAACCTGGGTGGAACCAACAGATTTCAGAAACTGCGACCCACAGTTTTCCGTCATGAGTCATGATGCAATGTTGAATTACCCTCAGGTAATCGAACGTGGCAATTGGAAATCTCCGATAAATGGAGGTTTTAATGGGAAAATCCCTTATAAATGGTGGATTTTCCATTGCCATGTTTGATTACCAGAGGGTACTTTGAATTACTACCCTTAGTAAACTTATAGAGATGTAGAGAACTGGAGAACCCACTATGTGTAGATCACTTCCTAGGAAACCCAGTGATTGTCCACATCTGTGTTAGTGTACCCCAGGGCAAGTTGCTTTTTTTGTGTGATCTGTTGCCGTCTTGCTTGGTTTCATCTAACAGTTTGTATAAATGTCTGGTGTCAGTTCCGTCAATGAAAATACCTAGAGCCGCTCGGGGCAATGTATCATCTTGATTAAACTTGAGCATCCTAAGCATCCTTGAACCAGTTTGGCAGGTAGTTTCACTGCCATTTTCGTAACTCAACATCACCCATGCTTGAGTTGGATATGAGGTTCGATTCGTGGCATGATCCTCCAAAGTGCCATCTCATTACCCTGGCCCAGAAACAATTTTATTTGCAGATCATTTGTATACCTATTCGAGAAGAAGTCACAATTGTGCCAAGTACATTTTCCATCATTTGGTTTATGAAATCTTTATTCAGTCCACATGTGTGGTTATTGGTTGATTCAATCATATCAAAACTTATCAAATGATTAATGCCAATCGTCGTTGATCGCTTAAAATCATCAAATCCCAGTGTGTCTTTTTTGCGTATCTACCATCTGGTATATTAACAGTTCGACCCTGAGAAACTCGCTCTTTTTAGAGGAAACAATTATCTTCCAATCCCGATGACTGCCAGGGTCGAACTGTTAATTTACCAGAGGCTAATCCCCATTATTACTTGGTTCATCGTCCCATTCATTCCAACATTTGGAGGTTTCCTAAAATAGGGGTTACCCCTAAATCATCCATTTTAATAGGGTTTTCCCTTATAAACCATCCATTTTTGGGTACCCCCAGCCATTAGGAAACCCCCATTTTGCGTTCGACCAAATCCCATCAGGATCCATCGAAGAGCGAGCGATCCTCGACGATCGCGAAGAGCCAATGCGTCACAGCTGCCGCTGCAAGACACGTCATGGCCGAGAGCTGTGAGTCGTCAGCACCTGGCCAAAAGAGTTGAGAAATCAATGAGATATACTGGGGATTTATCACTTAAGATGAGATACGTCAATATTCATCACCAACAAATAAGAATATACATTCATAGTCGAACTAGTCCAAAAACAGAGGTAGACGGGAACATGGAATTTTGGGGTATCTTATTTTCGGACAACCTATACATACTCAAAGTTGGACAAGACTTGGGCAAAATCCTGCCGATTTCTTGGGACGGAAAATCAGAAAACAAACTGAACTGCCAATCTTCAAATCATGTGTTCTTTTCAGCTCCATATCAAATGATGAATCCTGGCTGATGAGTAGCTTTTTTGCCCCTATCTTCCACGATTGTGAACTCTTACAGACAATAAGAATTGGGAATCCGCCAAGTACTACTGTCATACAATTCATCCACGCGCTCATAGTTCTGGGATGAGCATCCCAGTTTGTAGCTGGTTTGAAGCCCTGATCACCAGTCCTAAAATAGGATGATCATGAATTTGTGAAATTTACAATTCATGAAACCAACAAAATCCAATTCACAAATATTCACCATGTTCTTTCATGATTCTTCCTCATACTTGTGGCTGCAGTTGAGGTTACAAATGAGTATAACCCTGGTTCTAAACCCCAATAAGTTGGGATATCACTATATATTATATATCATAATCATATAGTTATATATCCACTTATAACTGGAACTGCACCTTCAAGTATCCTGCCGAATTCTTCGTTGCTAATGGTCATTTCCTGGGCACTGGCCTCGCCTTCCACCATCTCTCGCATGACACCAGGGCGGCGCTGCAAAAAGACGAAGCGTCGCCAGGGAAAGGGACCGGAGAGCAGCAGGACGGCGCCCATGAGGGCGGCCAACATGTAGTAGACCTGCCATGGCTTGAAAGGACAATTTGACATGTTGCAAATGTGATATTAACAGACATTTAGCATATCTTCATATCATGACATAAAATAGTTATAAGTTAATGATAAGAGAAAACTATAGGATGACGTATCCCATCACCTAATCTTTTTTCTGAAATTATACTATTATAAAATTACAATAAATTATATACATATATAAATATGACCAAATATCCCCATTAATGTGGCCCAAAAAACAGGGCAGAGATCCGACAAATTCCAATAGTAGACCAAGGTTTCGACTGTTGGCTTTACATCTTTGGGGCTAAAACACGGTGGAATCCCTGCACAAAAAGATGGCCTGGGAGCGCAAGAGTCTGCGAAGGAACCTGACTCGTACACCGGCCAGGCCACAACAAGGCGACATGCGCAGTGAGGCCATAGCGAACTCCCAAAAAGATTCGGGAGAATCTTTAGTGGCAATGTTTATTTCAAAAAAGATGATTAATCTTTCAAACTTTTCGGACACCCGATGCTCAAACAATCCCATATTTTTTAGTTATTTAAGCCCAAATAGCATCCACTGATGAGAACTATTGACTTTTATGTTTTACAGAACTGCGTTACTGTAAGGAGTACCGCGACCCTACATCATAGAGTCAGCCTTCCTTGGCAAACTATGATCTCTTGCTGCCCAAATCTGGAAGACATTGGGTTCCATATTGAAAGCTGTGGACAGTTCACCGACCCACGCATATTTGGATAGGAAGACCATGCATTCCCAGTAAATTCGGGTATCATCCCCAACAAATCTGCCAAAAGGCATTGCATTTCTTTCCGATATGCATATATGCTGACAATTAACCCATTCACCTACCCATTTTTGGGGTGTTTTTCTTTGTGACTATACAAGTATAAGCGTCACTTGTGGTGAGATCGGCTCGTGAATGCGCTACACCTTCAGGGCCAAACTTTGATACTCAGAGTTCTATATTCTAGGTATCTTGGGGAGAAGATGGGCCAACAAGGTAGAATCATTGGATTGGTTTAAGGGAACAATTACAGGAAACCACTATATTTGATGGGAAAATCCATGGTTTCCTGTAAATTGTCCCATTAACCAATCCATTGATAGAATGAAAAGAAATACAGAAAGACGATCAATCACTCCATGTTTAGGACAAAATCGAAAGACAAAACTATCCATCCAGCCGGTTTCACCAGTAAATATTCCCAGAGTATCCATTATCTGAACCTACTGGTTTAACTATCATGGTTGGTCTATATATGGATTGGTCTACAAATGATCTATCATCTAATCATTAATCATATTCAATAGATACTGTAATTCTCTTTCATTGGTCTACCTTAATTAGTATTCGTCTCCCCGATAAATCAATATTCATTTATAATAGAGAATTATCCATCGGCCTCTCTATTGTGGTTGGTTTATATGGAGGTTTCCTAAAATAGGGGTACCCTCAGTTCTCATCCATTGTATTTTCGGATGTTCAATTTTAAACCGTCCAGCTATTGGGGTATCCCATTTTAGGAAACCCCCATATCCCCACTAAATCAATCCAGTTTTTCCCCTCCTCCCTCCATAGCAAGTCACCTTCGGCGTTGTTGGCATCCGCGCAACTGCCAGGGCCGTCGCATGGCGATGCGCGACACAGCTAGGAGTAGTGGCACCGTGGCAGCGTGGAGCAAAGGCCAAAGGACGGACCTCTGGCTCAGGAACCAACTGGCCAGCTGATTTGTAGTATATAGTTAAGCAAAATGGAAGAGGGATCCAATGGCATAAGATATATGATATATGTATCTGTATGAATATAATAATGATACCATAAGCCATAACCTTCCACTCACCTCTGGGCAATCCGGGTGATTTTACGTAAACCATGACTTTGGGGTTGGTTACCCTATCTGACAGGGGACTGGAAGGGGACTGGAAGTGGGGACTGGAAGGGGAGGGGTGTACGTATGTATACAAATGTACATACATAGACTCATTGGCTTGTCTGCAAAATTGATACCCCTAAATCCACTGCTCAATGAAATCTTTCCCGAATAAGATTGGAAGTTGGTGGTATATCTTATTTTCGCACGCACACACCCATATCAATAGACCCCATTCACATAGATTGGATTCATGGTGGATCTACAGTCAAACCATCTTAATGACAGGGTCTCTCCTACTGGTCTAGTAAATATATTTAAAAGTTGTCAATAAAAGCCAATGTCCTATATATCTATATCTGCAATCGGAACAAAAAAGAAGGGATACCAACATTGGCCAATGATATCTATGCCTTTTTGCAGATTGGAAGCGAGGGCAGGATACATTCTCAATCCAAAAAGTTGGATCATATTTCTGTCAGGGAAAAACACATGGATACCCTCCGGTGTCAGAAAAAACGTGGCTAGCTTTTTTAAATCCACCAGCCATAGTTCAATGATTTTACCAGCGAACGAAACCTCCATTTGGTTCGGGGATTTTCCAGCTAGCCCTGTTTGATTAGCGGAGGGTATATGCCAAACAAATACATCACCCCAGATCTTCTACGAGGAAGATCAATGTTCACCAAAGGGTACCCTGCTGAATTGGCATCCCAGCAGCCAAAAAACGATGCATCCAATCTTCCAAGCAATGGACATGCAGGCAACCCAGCGGCGCAGCGGCTGCGACGGCAAAACACAGACCTTTTTTTGTTTTTGAAGGCCGTAGAGAAAATCTGGTCAAATTATCATGTATATATAATTATATATACGTTGTGATAATGATCTGGGTAAAGAATTTTCATTAATCTCACTATGCGTTTCTGTACATGCTCACATTGGATGCATCTAGAGTTCCTACCCCATGCTACACTTTAAACTTATCTATGGATCATTGTGCCCATGCTGGCTCTTGAGCTGTTCCGGCGACTGGTTACCGCAGTGCACATCCAGTTGGCCTCCATGTGTGGTCGGACGCCCTCTGGAAGTTTGTTCATACCCCGGATGCCTGAAGCTTGTAAGTGAATGGTGAGCTGGTTGGTGGTTTAAGCGTTTAACCCATCCCAAACATAC
The DNA here is from genome assembly GCA_003297045.1 of Symbiodinium sp. clade C Y103. Taxonomy (NCBI): domain Eukaryota; class Dinophyceae; order Suessiales; family Symbiodiniaceae; genus Cladocopium; species Cladocopium sp. clade C. Next base: position 48,019 of record BGPT01000082.1, read on the forward strand.
GAGTCATCCGAAGCAATCATCCCTTTTGTATCGTTGAAACACGATAAATAATTGAAACCCCCAAGCAATGGCTGGTGTGTGTGACCTATCCGCAAGTTACGGGTCCAAACCATCTTGCAGGTCCAACATGGTCAGAATGGTCCCCTGCCTGCGGTCCAACAAAGGCCAATGGACACAGGACCTTGCCAAAATCAAGGATAGATAGGGTAGACTATGGTGACTATGGAATATACTCTATATGGGATATTGATTGACAATTCCTGCGATCTGGGATATTAGTAAATAGATATATGATGATATTTGGTATACTACGGGTGTATAACAACGGGTCAAAACCTATGATACTATCGGCGGGGATAAACCTATCAATAATCTCCTCCCCTGATAGGAATGATACGTATGGAATGATAATGATAGAACATTCCCACTAATGATAAACACACTCCCACAAACCCTGGTTTAGTGGTGGATCCGTTCTTTTCTGGGTCTCGTTTGGGAGAAACAAAATATCAAGTACTTACGCTGGAGCTACAATCCTATGAAAGGATTGTAAGGCCTGTGGAACGGGATATAGACATAGACCAGGACATAGTTTTTCAGTTTGGGTACCCGGACTGGCAAATTGAACCATCCATGAACCGTTGAAGGAGATGTCACTGAAAAGCAAGGGTGGGGCAAATCTGTGAACTTTACTGTAAATTGCTCATGCACCAATAGATTCAATAGACCTATTCTGCGAACCAAGGATGGAAGATGGAGATATACCGTATATATACCCAGCAAACATCAGGAGATCAAGAATCAAACATGGCGATATAGCTTGATGTAACTCCATAATCACCAAACTCATGTAACACAATGGTACAATGTTAGATTCTTCATCTAACCCGCCCCCTTCTGATTCTGGATGATGGGAACTCCAATGGTCACTGCTCGTTTTTCATGACAGCGTCCACAGGTTGCCCGGCCATGGCCGCGGCCGCCAGAATCAACCTCGACCCCGGCAATGAGATGGCTGGAGTCATGATGAGAATTTCTGATACTTCTATGCGGGGGTTCCATAAAAATGGTGGCACCCCAAAAATGGTTTATAATGGAAAATCTGTTTATATAAAATGAATAATTTTGGGGTACCCCCATTTTAGGAAACCTCCACATAGTATACTTGAACATTTGTGAAACCAACAGGAAATGGATGGTTTGTTATACTTTAAATATATATATATATATATTGATGATATGGATGATTTGTGATAGCTAAATGCTTGATACAAACAATAGGCAGGACACTAAAAAAACAATCAAAACATTGCGACATGCATACCCCCAAATGTGTGACGTTTACTACTCAAGATTGCCAAAGTCTGCGCTTCCCCACATCTTAATATTCCTCCATATTGCTATTTCAAGGGGGTTGCACAGCTCACTACAGCGACAAATCAGTGTGTGACTGGGTCAGAAATACTCTAGACTTTAGACCTTGACCAAAACCATCCAAACCCAAACACTTGGGGCATTCATCTGGTGTTGGATCGACTGAGGCTATTGCAAAGCACAACCTGTAATCAACATCATTCACGGCCACTGATCCAGTTCTTCTTCAGTTGTACCCCAGCCATCGCCAGCAGGATTTTTGTTGGCAATAGGTAGCAATGTATACGTCCCTTCAGCATCTGCCAAGCAACATCCTTCCAGCCATGATGTCTGAAGGATAAAATCTACCTCTGCCTGCAGGGCGAGTTCGGAGAGTTCGGATGGAAAGCTCAAAATCTCTGGAAGAATCCATTCCATCATCTCCTCCGTGCTTTTTCTGACACAAATCACAGAAAATACTCTTGCAGCGCCCTACCTGCGTCGCTGACGAATAAACCAGAAAGCCGAAACAGCTGAGGTGCGGCAGGTTCTTGCAGTTCTGGTTGCTATCAGGTTGGGCTCAGATGTTAAAGGGAAAACTCGCCAAGTATATATAAAATGAATCGATCTGTATGAATCATCGAGATATTGTGATATTGTACATCTAAGTCATATTCAACCACTGCTAGATTTCCACAGTTTTCTCTGTTGATCCCATTCATTTGATGTAAATGTCAATGCTTTGCCTTGAATCAAAGTTCCTGCGATTCCTGAGGCACCAACAATATCAACAAATCTCAGAACATAAAACATCCAAAAACCCAGGACTGAACCGGTCCGGGCCATTTTAACTACGGACCTTTTCAAGTTCGAAGGCTCGAAATTCTGTACAGTCGGCGAAAAGCGAATTCCACCCCGGATGCCCGGCGTCCACGGTCTTCGGACAACCAACACTTTGGCAGTACGCAGTTTGAGTGAAAGCAGTGAGAAGAAACGGTGTATATAACCATTGAAAATGGGGGATAACCCCCAAATGAGTGAATACTTTCAAATTAGATCAAATTAGCCCTTGCTGGCCCTCCATATCCCGCAGTGAGCCAAGCAGGGTACTAATTCATGCAGCTTGGCAGCAGTGTTGAAAGATATCACAATGTGGTTGCTGCTCTACAAACTGATGTCCTTCTGAGCGACATTTCATGAGAGGTTTGCTGCGTCTAATGAATCAACCAACAAAAGATAAACTGTCCATGGGTACTACGCATGACCCGATCCTAAAAAGATGTGCTTGCCACTTGGGTTTCCCGGCAATGGGCCCATTTTGAGATTGGAATAGCCAGGACATGAGGCAAAATGTATTATTTTCATGATGTTTCATGCACCCCACCAATTGACTTCCCTAGGCCTTTTCACCATCATCAGACAAGTTGATTCTAGAGTAGGGCATGATGCATCCACAGACTGGATGAAAAGGCATGTTTACCCTCAAGAAATCCAACCTGCCAAAAAACATTTCTGCATTTATCCATATCATAATGTGCTATAAACATATTTTATAGCAGATGTTCCTTGATTTTTCTATATCTGCCATGCAGATGTTCCAGCCATTCACCCATGTCGCGACATGACTGTTCAATTCTGCCAAAGGCCCTGCCGCCGTGCCATCAAATGCTGCCAAACTCCTTCATCCAATCAGCAAAGCGCTGTAAGTCCTCGTTGCCTCAGCTAACTGTGGATTCGTTCATCCACTGAAGGAGAAATGGCATCTAAAATGAGCTTCGATGATCTTCTTATATTGTTGATATCATTGAAAATGATATTATTTGGATTTTAAATCCTAAACAGACCATCCCCGTTTCGGAATGATTTCAGATTGACTTTGTGAAAACATGTCTCTGTGCCCTACTACTGACAAAGCCTGACCATTGCTTGGACATGACATTGTGTTGAAAAAGAGATCTGTGAGATTACAAGAGTGACAAGTCCCCCCAAAAGAGGTTCCACCCCAAAACCGCTCATCTGGTCCAAATATATCTGAATACATTATGATAACTCACAAACTTGAAATAAGTCACACTTGGAATGAACCCCCCTATGAAACACAATTTTTGGTAAGGTAATATTAACATGTATTAACATATTACTAACATGGTTTCCCATGTTTTTTTCCCCTGTTTCATATTTCGAACTACCCCGCCCCCACAACGTAGCGCGCCTACGGAACGATTCACGTTGGAGATGGCCTCCAAGAAATCCGCTTGCGTCACCGGCACATCCACCTGCATGGCGTGGGAAATCCATACAAATCCTATGGTTTATCACATTTTTATCATCACTTGTCACTTGCCCATGTTTTTTTTAATGCATAAAATGCCCCTGACATTTGGCAAGAGCACAACTTTTGGGCCCCTGGGATCTGGAATCGCCTCCTGCTTCAAGTTGTGCATCTCCACCAAGCTCTTTCCTGGAAGCAGCAACCCACCATAAAACGATGGTGATTTAATGGTGATCTAATGGTGATTTAAAGTCAAATCCAATCCTGAAAATTGGGTGGCAAATAATGCAACTTGTTCATACTTGTTCTGCATCTGTTTCAGGAAGGCTATAACCAGAAATGAGCCACACATTTGGTGTTCTGACGGGGTAGTATAAGAACTGACCAATAGTGCAACAACGATGATGAGTATCTTTCATCACTGAGTTCTAAATGGCGGCATTGAACACATTTCAAATCCAGTGAATATAAAGGTGTATAGCTACAGCTCCAATTGCAAGTATTGGCAACTGGTGGAGGCACCTTTTAACAACATCTACCATGCAGTAAATTAACGTCGATGCGGAAATCAACCATGTGTAGATCAAATTTCCTTGGCTTTTAGCCATGGATCTTGCATGTCTGTTTGTTAATTCACCGGAGGCTACCCGGGTACGCCAGCTGGTAACCAAAGTGCCGAACATGGAGGCGCGAACAACGGAACCGGCCAGGCCTTCTTGTCGAGCTTTCTGCATCCGCCTTCTGAGACCTGAATGGCTTTGACCAAATCCTCTGGCTTTGTCCAGAAATGGGTTCTGTATCCCCCAAACTGACATGTTGACTTCGGAAAGTGATTTTCTAAACCATGGGTTTTTCAGTGTCAGGTACCTATTTTCAGACAATTCCTTTTAGTTTGTCGTGGTTCTCCCATGTTTTCCTCATTGGAAAAGTTTGCGGTGTCACTAAGTTTCCCAGTTTAAGACAGACTGTAAATATATGCTTGGATATGCTCGGATAATGTGTCGAAGGACCAGGGATGCCCAACATTTCCCAACCATACGTTTCCCAATGCAAAGGTTACCCAGCCCATTTGTGATGATTTATGATGATTTATGAGGTGGCTAATGATTGCACAAATCCATGTGAAGAAGACAAGGGACAGAACCCAACTGCACAACCAATTGCACAACCAACATTCAGCCAGGGACACAAACATGTTTATTTCCGGTACCGAGTACAATTGTCAAACATCCACCCCATTCATTTCTGTTGAATCCAGCCGTGCGTTTTCTTCCATTCTCAACTGCAGATTAATCTCCGCCATAAATCGAACAGTTATTTCTATATATATAGTTGTAAACCAGTAGAAACCCATAAATCAACTATCAATCCCAGTTAAATTCCCTTCTGTTTGTCCTATACCTACAGGAGCCCTAAAACAAAGTGTGATTGCCATTCTTCGCGGCTCACACTGACGGTGGATCGAGTCCCCAGTCAAACGAGTTCCGGGCCCATCATGGCCGCCTCCCGACAAACGTTGGTGACATCTGCACCTGACGGCAGTCGAGGCTTGAGAAAGTCATGGTGATATCTAGAAGTTCTGGACAGTGGATGGGGAATAAGCTACATCCTTAGTAAAAATTGTGGTCAGGATAGGTCAGGATGATAATTCTTCACCATTTTGCCAAGGATATGGTGGGATCCAAAGTCATAGGGCTAGGTTTAGCAGCAAATCATCCTATAGATTCTTACGCTAGAACCGGCAACAGTGGTGGTGCATGACCAACAAGAAGTGAGGAATGCTAAGGAGAAGCCGATCTCTGATATTTGGTGATACCAAACACATCCCGACACTGCATATGACTCATGACTTTCTCTCTCCAAAACAATGATCAAGAGTACCGAATCCGTTTGGGAATTGCGAGTACCCATTCATTCATAAGGCCATGACCACTGAAACATATGCGGGTCCATGAAAACATATGAAAACATCACTTCCCCCGTCGATGAAGGAAAAAACAAACAAACTACCAACCAGCTCTTTGTGCGGTTTCTTGTTCGTTGGATATCAAAGAACCTTAAATTCCGCGCGAAAGTTACGCGGAATGCCAGCTTTCCAAATATTTCAGGTCGCTTTGACTCATTCCATCTGCAAACATCTCGTTGCATTTTATCTCCATTGTTATTATCATTATTCATGATCATTGTCATAATTTAGACAAACAACAAGTTCTTATTAATTTAGGATGGAGTAATCTATTTGAAGGATTTTTGTTATCTTAAATGTTATTCGATATTTTTACATAGATAAATATATATATATACCTATTCATAGTAGTGTTGTTTAATCAAAGGAAACAATGAACTAATGAATCAAATATATTCAAATTATATTGGTTCGAGAAATCTGATCTTCCCCTCACTGCCACGTTGGAAGTTCCATTTGCCCAAGCCGCCGGCAGCCCCTCAACTGGGGCCCTATGCCGCTATAGCCTTTGGTCTTGTCCACCAATCCCTGACGACAAAAAGCGACTCCAACATCCGGGGAATGGCCTTGGAAGTCATTGATTTCTTCGGCAACAAAACAATGTTAAGAGCTGAGGTAATAAGAGTAAGGATATCTCATGATACCTCTAAATATGGATACAGAAGCAGCTCCCAACCCGGACAATCGGCAATGTGTCCTGCCGATTTGGACCTGTCTGATGCAGAAAGTGTTCACAAGACTCAAGCGAGACCTTGCCAACTTGCCAATCTAAAATGGTTTCTTTGTGGATACTAGGTTTCACGGAATGGAGCTGACAGATTGATGTTACACTTGCCAGCTTTTGGACAGACTTATGTATATCATTATGTATATCATTATGTATATGATTATATGTATATCATTATATATATAATCACTATATATATATATATAATCACTATATATATATATAATCACTATATATATATGTCTATATTCATAGATATATCACTATATCATACTATATCACCTATTTCTGCTGGATTCCACTGGCATCACAAATTCGCTCGAAACAGCCGTGCTCCCGGACTGGAATGGCCACGTCTGCGCCAAGCTTCACCTCGGCACCGGAAGTGAAAGACATGTGTTGCAACTCGGATTTGACCATTTTTGGTATTTCATGAAATAATTTGAGGTATTTCATTAACTAATCTGTGGTATTTCATCATATTTCATCTAACTTTGAGGTATTTCACGAAATAAGTAGTTTGATTGTCCCAACTTGGAGGCACGCAATCTTTTCATGGAACTTGGCCATACCTTTGTGGGTCCCGCCTCACGCAGGTTGATTTCAAAGAGCTGCTTGCGGCCTCCAGGGCACCCAGGTCACCCAGGTCCCAAAGCTGCGCAAAGACGACGGTGGTGCGTAAAAGTTGGCGAAATCCACTTCATCATTTTCCCTACATGGGGGCATTTGGGGGTATACCATGGTGTTTCAAATCTCCGATTGTTGGTTTCATATCCTACTATATCCCATGTTTTCATATTTTTTTCCTGGTTGTATCCCAATTTTCAGTCACACCCATATTTTGAGATGACTCAAAACTACCCGACGGGCCACCGCCAATTAGTCCCAGTGCACCTTCGGCCTCTGGCAAGGGAATGTAAATCCGCCTCAAGAGTTCCACTGGAATTGATGGGACAGCAGAAAGGGGAATATAACCAGTGAAATATGCGGAAACCGGCAAAAACTCGGATTTAAGCATAAACAAATGGTGATTTAATCATCAACAAGTGGGATTTAACCATCAATAATTTGGGCTTAAACATCAAAAATTGATAAGAATTGGGTTTTAACTATCAAAAAGTGTGATTTAATCATCAAAAAGTGGGATCCAACCATCGAAAATGTGGATCTAACCAACACAAACGGAGATAGATACACTATTTGAAGCCATTCAGGTCCTGTGTTTGGCATCAACATAGCTTGACTTCTTCTGGTTGGTGGTTTCCCGGTTTGAAGCTAACACACGAGAGTCGGTACAGCTTTATGGTCTTGAACATATAATTGTAACAAGACTTGAAACCACCCGCCAGTTTTGATTGCACCATTCCGGTTTTGATAAGTCCAATTGCTGTTGGTGAATTCTTCCGGTTGTTTGCTGTCGGACGTATAGACTGTATATATATATATATATATTCAATATCGGTCCCAGTTCAAGACCTTGCTACCCATGCAGATTCATTCAACTCAACCATCGCATGTCGGAGTACCCAATTTGGACCCGTACTCAGCACTCTTATTATCCTTGTTGATGGAACATGTTAATTCCCATTGTTATCTCGATCTATCCGCATATCCCGCCTCTTCACTTGAAAATGCGCAGTTTCCTAGAGTAATTATCCCACAATTCTAGTTGATCTATCTTCAAGATACATTTGTTGGATACTACCCAACTTTATGCAAACTAAATGAACGTTTTGCTTCACATTGCCATTGTTTTTTTTTCCAATTTAGACCCCTATATGTCCTGGTGAATCCTGGATGATAACATGTTTTGCTGAGTTGCATTTTATTATTCTACAGCATATACCATCTATAGTTACCCAAAAAAAGGATCGAAATGTAAATTCCTACTAACGTAGTGGTCAATTATTTCTCTATACTTGTCCATCTTTTTGGGTACCTGATGGTATCTGGCAACAAAAATGGTGATCATTCACCCAACAAACAGCAAGAGCTGGGCTCCGTACTTCTCCAACCGCCTTGGAATGGAAATTCATCGTGTTTTTCCTTTCCCAAAGCAAACTGTGAGTGTACTATGATTTGCTATGTGAAAATAACACCATGATTTGCCATGGGAAGTCCATGGTGTGTGGTTTACCATAGCAAATCCACGTTTTTTGACTATTCGGAATTGTTGAAAGGCATTTGCCTAATGAACATTGCAATGTTGGGTATAGTTGCTCCAAGCTTTCAAACAAATGATTTTATGTTGATGTTCAATGTGTCTTCTTTATTTCTTTGCCATTGACTTTTTTCCTGTGGCGGATTCTGGGTCGTTTTGGGTGCCAACGTTCACTATGGTTGTCTGCGTGCTAGAGCGGAGTGGGCAATTGTTGCCCGTGTTGTGTTTTCTGTGAGGTCTGCAAGTTAAATTGGTGATGAATTCATACTATGCTTGGAAAGATGTTATGAGGATTGATAAGGTAATCCGTCTTATGTCTACAAAATCCTAGTCCATTCTACCATTATTATAAATGCTATCCCATCCTACCATGTGGTCAATATTTTACCTCATCTCCTTTGTTTAGTTGTCTTATCACTGTCGACAATTACTGCAATCAAGTCGACCAGATTTCATTGTCATAAATATTCACACATATGACAATTTGGGGTAAGTCGCTTTCGCTCTTGAAGGTGTCAAAGACTGATTTCCATGAAAACAACATTACAAGGAAATAAGGGATGACTTTTGATGACTTTTGACAAATCCATTCTCACTTTGCTTTCTTTTCTTAGTTCTTTTGTTTATCGTATTCTTCCTCTTCATCTGATGGCATCCGATTCCTGAAGTCAGCAATCACTCAGACATTCTTTAAGTGTACAGTAGTAAATGCAATTTTTGCTCTGGGCAGTTTCAAGCAGCTCTTGTGTGTTTCAAGTATTCAGAGCCCTGAAAATGTGTTTTTTCTGTTCCCTGGAGAAGTCCTCGTCTTACGGAAAGATAATCCACCTACTTCACCACACTTCATCTTCAAAAGGACAAAATGTGGTAAACTGACACAAACACAAACCTTTATAGCATATACATAATTATAAATATGTATATACCGTTATCTTTTAGAGAATGTAGAAACTCATACTTTCCGCAAGAAATGGTCCATACGTATCTATAAATGGTGGGTTCTCCATTTTTTTGTATCACTTTCTGTCCCGTTGTTGAGAAAGGAGACCGCCAGTTATATAAGTTGGTTTAGAAACCAATACAACTCCAGATGTAGTTATCATAAATCATAAATCATAGTTAGCTCAAACCAACTTTCCTATCTAGGGAGGGCCCTTCCTGTAAGCTCCCAACGAGTTCCCAGCAAAACAACAACTGATGCCCTCCGCCCCCACCTTCGCAATGCTTCGTCCAGATCCCAGGGTCGATTGGTGGCAGCCAACACCATGACCTCCGATATTGGGATACTGCTGGTTGGTCATTGGGGTTATCCCTTTATGTATCTGGGCCAACAATCGCCACAAAAAAGGTGGGTTCATACACAATCTGATTGATTCAATCACCTTCAAGTGTCTGTCGCTCTTCTCTGGGAAACCAAGAATAGTTGCATAGGTTATAATTTGTCCATTTACTGTAGGCAAATCATCATGGTCACTTTGATAAATTTACCACTGGCTTGTGAAGGCAGGAAAAGAATAGAGTTTGGACTTGTCACCCCCCAGGCTCAGTGGATAGAACATATATAGGAAGGGAATTGACACCACATGAGTTGCTTTTTTTTTTGCGACATATGAAGGTAGGTCCGGTTGAGCCCTTGAGTCGTTCAAGGAGGTGCCTGTCGGGTGCCTTCAGTGCCCTCTTCGGTACCAACACCTTGGGTTTTCAATGGCTGGGCCCTGTGCTTAATAACGAAACTATTGTATATTGTATACGTTGTTAGTGGGTTAAATGGCAATATACAAATCAAATAACCTAACATATAAATGGGATTAATCGGGAACCATCGAATGTTTACCCCATGTGTAATTAACTGGGTTGTACCATGTGATAACCATCCGACTGACTACCAACCAGGATGAACAGTTGGTTGTTGCATTGGGGGGAAAGCTACGGCCTCGTATGGCCTTCTATGATTACTTGGGCTGGCAACAACTCCTGATGCTGTCTGATGTATGGATTCGGGGTGACTCTGCAAGTGACCCAAACAATGCAGGCTTCGAAGCACGGGGGTCTTGCATCGTGATCATCACTAGGATATATCACCCTCTGATCATTCAACATAGCTGTGGAAAATCACCATGTTTCATACGGATATCATTGAACTAAATGGATCTAAATGGCCAATGTTCATCATTTTGGCCTAGCAAACTGTTAAGTGACCTTACCGGGAAAACGGGTATCCAAAGCTGGCTGAGAACAACTCGCGCGTGCGGTTCTATGGACTGGGCCATCCATCTGGACCAAAAGCTCTGCTTTGACCTGGGCGACGACTCAACATCTGGGATTGGGGATTACCGATGTGAGAAATGCAGAGGGAGTCTATGGGCAGTTTTCCATATTTTTCCTGCTAGTATATATATATATATATACACATATGAATCTATATTTACTACACAGATGATATGTGTGGGTAATTCCTTGAAATTCAACAGCTTTAACTGCTACAAGGTATGGTTGTAGTTTGATAGTATGCATTTTCGACCGAAAAGTGTGGGCAACAAAAGGTTCCAAACCAACAAACTCGTTGTCGGTCCGGGATCAAACCGTGGCGCTCTGGTGAACATCAGGATAGCTCGTAAACGATATTTCAATCAACACATATTTGAGACGTATACAAACCATATATTATCATCTGGTATATGCTGCATATAAATATGATTAAATATGTGTTTTTATCCTAAACCATCCTGAAAAATTCTAAAGCCACTACAGTCATCAACCAATCTGCCGTTCAGCCAAGCTGCACGGCGCGAGGCTTCATGCTCGCTGGCATCACCGCGCTTGCTGCCGAGCCTGGAGCTGCACTGTCGACGGGTTTCCGCCGTGGAACCGATGAGAGTTTTCCCAAGGTTCAATAGATTCACTTATCCAAGATAGGTAAAATGTATGGTAAAATCATGGGATTTGATAAAGATCACGATTTTGGATGGAAATTCAATCCTGACAAATTGGGAAGTGAACCAATGCAAATGTACGAACATGATGATACGACTGTGAGAAAGAAACTATATAGAAAACAACAAGAACCTAGATGTCGCCAAAAATGACAGGATATATAAATCGAGGCATAAAAATAGCAAAACCTCAAACTGAGCAAAACATGCACAAGGATCAAGGACACCCAAATGAAAACAGAATTCACCAAGCAGGGACTCACAAACAGCGACAATGCTTCAACATGACCAATCATCACAAAGCAATCTTCACAGTTCCAATCAGAGTGAACTATGCGATGTTTCATCCTCATGGTCTGCTACAAGGCCAAAAAGGGATACTCGTAGGCAGGCCACTTCAACACTAGAACATACATGAACATATTAGAACAACCACAAAGAAAGTGGAACAAAGTGCAATGTTTTGCAGAGAAATCACATCCATCTGAATTTGCTGGACCAGGGAAACTAGACTTAGACCATCTTAGGCCTGTCTCCTGAGTATAGTGGTCAGTAGGCCAGTACAAATAGCCTCTCACCGTGGAGTGATT
>BGPT01000082.1:71711-74211 GCA_003297045.1 Symbiodinium sp. clade C Y103
GGCTGTGGGTGCCCCCAAAAAAACGAGGTCAAAACGAGCTACGAACGAGCTATCAACGAGCCCAAAAAGTCCAATTCCAAGACCCTTTCCAAAATCCTTTCCCAAAATCAAGCAGCAAAACTTGAACAGAATGGGCAGGGAGCACAAACAAGAAGCACATGAACAGACATGCAACTAACCAGATAACCAACAAAACACTGTGGGCGCGCNTATTGCTAAGATTAAGAAAAAAGCTGTTTCGTACGGTAGGCGCCAGTGACGATGCGACTTCAACATGAAGATGCGACATAACTCAAGACCCCTGTATATGTATATATATATGTATATATATATATATTTATTACATGTTACACAAGTCATAATCCATATGCCAGCAAATTGCTACAGTAGCTTCCAGGAGTAACCAAGTGATCAGTTGTGTCGCCTCCAGATTAATTAAACAAAACGAGCCCGATCGCAAAAAAAAATGATCATTTGCTGTTGAGATAGGGCCCTCAATTTCACGAAGAATCCATGAATCTGGGGTTGATATTAAGTATCCTTCACTTTCAAACTCATTGTTGCTCCATAGGGCTTTGTTGCGGGACATCTCCCAATTTTGCATTGGTTAACATGATTCAAAAAAAAGGATTCGTGTCTCACCTGATTCTGTTTCTTCATTTGGTCGGATCTTATCTCGAAATGTGAGACTAGAAGACACCAAGGACTTTTGTTGGAAGATACCAAACACACTTCCAGAAAACACCAAACACTTTTGTCGGATCCTACCCTCTGGTAAACTAACATAGCTATTGAAAATGGCCATAGAAATAGTGGATTTTCCCATTGAAAATTGTGATTTTCCATAGTTATGTAACAGTTTACCAGAGGGTATCTCTAGTCTCGGCTGGTCTTCCACAAATGTCCATCGCCCCACCGGCCTGTGCCCAGCCTGGGAGGTTGTTGCCTGCGGTGCCAGCCGAGCCGTGCCCACTTCGGTCATCGCCGTCTGCTAGTTGGCTTTTCAATTACGCAAGAGTTCCTGAGGAAATTGACTTACTTGAGTAGTTTGAAAGTGGAAAACCAGAAAAAATGAAACAAAAAACCCATGAAATTCCAAGTTTCAAGGAGGTCTTATCTACCAGCTGACCAACTCCGTGGCGCATCAAAGTATAATCATGATCATGCTCAGAAGATGAAAAGCGACCATACTTTTCGGATTCCTACCATGGATCATGTCACATAATCATAATCCACAACAAATCTCACAGAATGACGAACCCATGTAATCATCAACCAGAAAGGGTCTTGGAGTCTTGCGCATTGCTGCTCGACCAAATGAGATTCCTAGGCCCTGTCTCTTGGCACCATGATCACAGAGGTTACTTCAGCGGATGGTCTCCATATCAGTTGACCAATATGGCTCTGAGAATACTCCAATTGCAGGCCGCATCTCCACCAGAATTCTCCCAGAAAAGAGAGGATAAACCATCCCCTTTGAAAGTGTCTTAAAACCATCAACGCCATGAACGCCGAACTTGACAACTGCTCCATGACCCACATCTGAATCTGATAAGTGTTTGACTGCAATTCAGTAAATCATTCGCTTTGGGTTCTGGAAATATAAGTCAAATGGTGGCTGAGACATTTCTATCATGTCTGTTGCCCAAATCCCTGTTTTTTTGCTCAAAATCAAACTGTTTGATCCTCTTGTTGGTCGAATTTCAAGTTTGGCTGGTTGAATCCTGTAAAATCCACGGTGGATCAAACGGTCAAATCCCCTATTTCTGTTGCCTAAGCCCACAGAAAGAATGTGGCCTCCAGAAGCCACGCGGCGTGCGGCAGGCTTTGCCCTGGGCATCAAACTCAATGGCAGATTGGCTTCCATAGCGAACTGTTCGTTTAGAGGGTAACCTTTAATTATGACCCAGCTACACATGAGCCAAGCCCAGTGACAGGGTGATTTTCCATAGCTACGTTAAACGTGAACATGTTCCATAGCTATGGTGTCTTTTTTCCATTGCAAGCTGTTAAATTGCCAGGGGGTCGATTGAAGTATATTAGATTTTGGGATGTGTCTGAAAACTTGTGGCATTCTGAATGGGGAACATGAAAAATGATAATAAACCATTGGAATTGTAGGGTACCCTATTTTCAGACTGACCCACTTGGGTGAACATATGCATAGGTACGGACATCAACAAGTTTACACATCTATCATACAACAAATACCGTGTGTGTTTTATTGTGATGTTATGTGATGTTCAAGTCTGCCATGGTGGTCTGAAAAGAATAGAACCAAACCCTCGGCAGTGGACCAAAGGATGCCACGAAGGGTTCCAGTCACACTGCACCAATCAGATTCCACAGCTTAAACAATCATTTTGGAGTATATTGCAAACAAAAAACATGGAGACTTTCAAAAAAATATTGAATATTGGATATTTGCCATCACAATTCACGTCTAACCTAAAAAACATCATGTTTTAAAAGTAGGAAATCCATACTTTTCTCCATGGAA
>BGPT01000082.1:76711-96915 GCA_003297045.1 Symbiodinium sp. clade C Y103
AAATGATGTGCTTTAAGACAAAGTTTCTATGCCGTGGATTCCACGGCTCTTGCATTCCAAGGTTGATTTCCAGACAGCAATTAAACAAAATTGGACTTTGACCATGACCAGCTGCGCCCTGAATTTCGCATCCCCCAACCGGAATCCTCAAGTTGGGTTTGGCCACTATTGGGGATGGTTCAAGGTAGTGCCACTTGTCCGGCTGGCCCACCTTATTCCTGGCAGTTTCGAAGGGACTACATCCTTCCAGCATCACAAAAATGGATCAATTTATTCTGCCAACTGCGGAGGAAAATTCCAAGACCTGCAACCCGTCAAGGTGGCGCAACATCGAAAAATCGGTGGTCATAATTTCGTAGCTACCAAGTCCTTCATCATTCAAACTGACTGGTCATTTTTTAATATGTTTTTCTTGCTAGTCGTCCCAGCATTAATTTCAAACTCTACAAACTTGGAATGATGGCTAAATCACCAGACAAATCTGCAGAGATTCTACAGATATGACCAATTTCCTGCAGAAATTGGAGTTGTTTTTTGGTTGCTAACCATCGCTAAGCATATCCAATTTCTGCAGGCAGACACCTGGACCACCTGGGATCACCTGGGGTCCCCGAACTGGAGCAGGTGGTTGCTTCACCTGGAATCGCCATAGGCAAGTTGTCTGTCTGGTGGGATTTTCCACAAACCAAGTGAGGCTCTTTGTCGGGATATGTCGGGATGTATAGTATTTGTGTATATGATTGTATATGATTGTATATGATTGTATATGTTTATATATACTTGTCTCATATGCATGGCGCATGAGCACTGGGGTATGAAAGCACTCAAACAAAGGGTGGTTTTAGGACCTCAAAGATCCACAGGCCATCCGTTTTAAGGGGCAATCTTTTTGACTGAAAGACACTGAACAAATGGACTCTTCTGACCTGGCACTTTGACGTGTCAAGGTTCCCTCGTCCTCTGTCCACGAAAGACATGAGGTGTCGCACCTCTTCCTTTTGGGGCGCTGCTGCCATACCTGAAAGATTGGGGTTGAAGAGATTGGACAAGGGGGATTGCCAAGAAAAGGAGGTGGGCGGAACCCAAACCAGTGCTTTTCCGTCTACGAAACAGAAGAATATGGTGCCTCTATTTTCTTTTGGGAAACAGCTTGGTATGCTGGTCTGGAATGCTAAGCTTGGAGATGGTCCATATAGCTCTGGCGAGATTGTGTGTTTCAAAGATCTTCGATGAATCATTGTATGAAACAATGGATTCTTAGCCCCAAATTCTAGCTGGATATTCAGATAGGGTCAAAATTGCTGGATATGGGGGTCAAAAAATTGCTTACTCCAATAGTTGGATGATTCATACTAAAAATCGACTCAAATCTGACTCGTCCCTTGGGCCTTTAATTAACCCATCCCCAGGTGGCTTCAGTCGCGGACAGTTTCCCCTTTTCCGAATCTGGGTTCCGAGTGCCCCACTGGCGAAATCCTCCAGGATGTTCACTTTGCCTCACCATTTTCAGCCACCCCGGCCCTTTGGCTTCCCGTATTGTGATACCTGTTGGGAATCCACTCTGGCAATCTGAAATCATCTCAAGAATTATTGAACGTTCTATCTTTTATAAAAAGAAAGTCTGTAAAGATTTTTAGAGACTTCAAGAATGTCTGAATGTTTGTAAGAAATTCGTTCTTTTCCATATTGTCAGAATAATTATCAAAAGACTTATTTTGCTATATTTTGCTTCTTAAGAAACTAATTGCTGGAACCCCAACAAGAAGATTGAACATGGAAGTCCTGCTCTACTCCCCAAGTTTCCTCGTTTAAAGTTGGAGATGTCCATACTGAAAAAATGAACTGTCCACTCCTTCGCAGAAACTCAAACTGTACTTGCGGGGAATCCCAGTTGGCAATGTGGGCAACGACCATATGATACACCAGTCATGTACTATGTATAACATGTGTGGGGTATACTACATTGGTGACAAATGAAAAATGATTGATTCCTCCCAAGTGTTGGACCCCCAATCGTGGAAAAAAACCATCAAACAAAACCTTGCCAAATCTAAAGTCTATGGCCAAATTCAATCGCACAATAAGACCTGTTGCTCCACAGAATCGCGAAAAAGTCAAACCTCTTGCATTTTGGTTATTTAACAAATATAGCTATGGAAGATACGCCATGTATAATCAATGGATGATTTACCTACCAAACATCATGGATTTTCCATGGCTATGCTACAATTCCCAGATGGTAACCTACCCATTCATCAGGCCCCGGGGTTCCGCACCCTGGTTGGCAGCCTCAGCCAGGATGGGAAAGGAAGTCATGGCCCATGGCTGGAAAATCTCCGAAGCAAATGGAGGTAGCTGGGAAAATCACCATTTTCTTATGGGAAAATCCACTATTTTCTATGGCCATTTTCAATAGCTATGTTAGTTTACCAGAGGGTATACATGGTGAATTCTCCGAATGGTACCGAATTTCACAATCGGGTGGGGGGGTTATAGACTCTATGGTTGGGTCTACCCACAGAAGATATATGGTGATTGTGTCACATCTCACAATAAGAAAATATAGAAGTAACTCAATCAGCATGCGGGTATCAATCCCTTTGAATCCCTTTGACATGTTGCTTCCCCAGACCCATAAACTCTCTCAATCGCCAATCGCTAAAAATACAACTACATGTACTGTAGGTCCCTTAAATTTAGAATGTTGCCTCCAAAGCACATGATTGGATCCTCAGTTCACACTGCATGGATATGTGTTTGTCCATAAATGAGTATACCATGGTATACCCCAAACTGACAATCTCAACAGGAAACAACACGATAAACCATTGGATTTCAGGGGGTGCCCCATGTTGAAGCAACCCATATCATCCAGCTGTTTTGGGGTGCAATTTTCTGAGCGCCACACCGCACCAAAAGACCTCAGAATAGGCTGGTCTTCCAAACCAGGGCCCTGGGATATCAAGCATCAATGTGCTTAATTCAACAACAATGTTAAATACTTTGATGGATACCTGCCAAGTCAGCACCAATTGGAGTAAAATCAGTGAAAACATTCTGCAGGCAGGCCGATGAAACATGGAATGGTTTGAAGAATCAAGTATAAATCGCTCAACTCCTTCAAATAAAACCTTGAGCACTGTAGTCAGAACCAGCTCAGTGCCTGGAATTTAGATAAAGCAGCATTTGCATGAATCGCAAACTATTCTGCCAAATGAAAGCTTAGTGTATTTTAGATATACTATCTACATTGTGTAGTACCTCAATAAAATCTGGCTCAAAATTATCCCTCTTAACCTACCATTCACCAACAACAACCCAGCATTCCTGCGGCTGACCCCAAGTCTTTCCAGGTGTCCAGGATTTGCGTCAGCAGATTCACCTGCACTCGTAGCCGCCGTTGTGTTTGAGAGATGGCGGTCGTTTCTACGTAGGTGAACGAATGTTTACTCGGGTTTCTGCGAATTTAGCCGAAAACCATGGAAAACCCTAAATTCCAATGGATTCTGATAAATTTCCCTACTAGAACGGCTATTTAATGGCTATCCGCTATTTTCAGACAAACCCGCTTGGATTTATGGTAGATATCCAAAATGAACAAATCCACCAGGAAACCAAATGTTCCGGAGGGGATGATCAGAGAGAGACCAGCCTCAGGATGATTTGCTATACCAAGTGGTTGGTTAGTGGAGATGGTTTAATGCACTAATCATTGAATCTGCTACATCATTTGTCTATTCTGCATGATAGATTTGCCTAGCTGATGATTAAGTTATTCCGCATATTATTGTAGATGTCAACATTGACAGTGACTACAATAATGATATGCCACAAAGAAAAAACAGTGTGGATGATGATCTGTTACAGTGACTACAATAATGTACAGCAACACAATATAACAACAATCATAACTGTCATGGCGGAATTCACAACATTACCAACATTACCAACACCTGCACCCAGGTTGCGCCTCGCTTTTCAATCCATGTTGCACCCTGTCATGAGGAGTGCCAGCGGGAGATAGATGAGATGGTGAGGAATTCCCAAAACCATGAAATGTGATAGTCATATGGGTTTGAGTCAAAATCCAGGTATGTCGGTGAACACCAAAATTTGTAAGGAAATGGATGTTCATCCACCTCTAATATTGTATAGTAGGTGTTCATCCATCCCTATGCGAACCATACAATTCTTTACTGACCTTCGTTTTTCCGGGTTTTCCAGATGTGATTCCTTCAGCAATTTGATACAGCTTGAGTTGAAAATTGGCTGACCACATCCACATCAGCCCTGGAGGGACACCCTCCAAAATCGAAGCAGAAAATTGTCGATCTAAGATCTGAGTCTGGAATCATTCTATGGCGTACAACAATGAGCTCTTGCTGGGTTCTCACCAGGTATTGGTCTTGTTCAATGGGATCTAAATCAACATGATGGGTTTCCAAAAGTCTCACTAGCTAGCGGCCGAGCTCTTTCAAGAAATGTCGATGTTGCCGACGTGCAAATGTTTCTTTTTCAAAGAAATGAAAATGAACTCTAGTCCTATCTGAAAAACAAAAACTATCGCTGTGGGTGTCAATGATATTGAGCCACAGCCACATATACTGGATATCAAGCATGGCATTGGGAAATCTCTGTTCATTCTTTTTCCACTAGATATTCCCCACAGCTGACCAAACAATAAACACACAATACCCTGGCAAATTTCTATCATTGAATACCCCACAGTAAACCTCTTTTTCGATGATTCCCTTAGCAGTGATAGTTTCAGCGGTCCCTCCTTTTTTTGTTTCGAGGCCTTTCGAACTTCTCGGCTGCGCTGGAACGCTCGTTGTCCGGCAAACCCGCCACCTGGCAACAGGGCTGCGGGGGTTGAGCAATCAATTTATGGGATGTAATGAGATATCCGCCGAGCCCTGCCAACAGCAGGGGGAGCGCTTTAGAGGAGGAATAATATTAGGTTGGACATAATATAAAATCAACATAAATCAACTATATCAAAATTCAGTTTATTCTATTCCAATCTGGTATATTGATGTATATTGTGGGATTGAATCAACCAATTTAAAAGGATTCAACCATCAAGAAAAGGAATCCAACATCATTTAACCAATTGACTATGTTTTTTTTGTATGTGTCTGCATATCGATATATATATATATATTGCCACTTTTTGTGGGGAACATGAAGTTTCAAACCAGTATTCTTCATGGTCAACCACTTCCCACTGGGCAAATCATGATACATGTCCATCTTTTCAGGGAAAAAAAATAACATTTTCGCATGTTTTTCCTGAGAAAAAATCCCACATTTTCGCTGGCTAAGCTGCCCTTTTTTTCCGTCCAAACACCTCTGGGAGGCCGCGCCAGTTGCTCCGCAGAGATGGACAACACAGCTTCGTAGCGCGCCTTTGAGGCCTGCAGCAAAAATCTGGATTTGAAGCGGTAAAACCATCATTGATCATCGATTCTGTTTCAAACCCATTGTTCTATTGATCTATTCTTAGTCTAGTATATTTTATGGAGATGTCCTAAGTCATGGGGGTACCCTGAAATCATCGAAGTCATTTGATCATTGAAATGTATTGAAACAACCATGGTGACTTGGGGATCCACCATTTTTAGAAACCACCAAATTGGGATTTAACATGGATTTAACCAGCGAACGAGGGAATGTAGGCAGTAAATTTTGGGATTGCAGTAAAAATAGTGGGATGCGACTTTTGACCAAGGAAAATATGGGCATTTAACAACTAGAAATTGGTATAAATTTGGAATTTCACAAACAACAATCTGAATTCAACTTGATTTGGCTATCGAAGATTTTGGCTTAACCAGAAATCATTGTGGTATATTGTGGTGCAACCATCTTTTTTAAATCTCACCGTTTGGGATCACAACTTCATCTTGGGCTTCAACAGTGCAACCTGCCAAAAATCGAGTTCAACCTACATTACTGTTTCATTACTGATGAAAAATGTTGAACAACATCACAAAACAGTGTGCAAAACTTGATAGCAACCAACCCTACAGTATATAAACGGTATAGAAATGTTCAGTCACTCCTGCAGAGACCAATTGAATGGGGAAGGTAAGGCAACACCTAGGGATCCTTTCTAGTTGTGTCCCCATCTTCAACAAACCCCACCTCGTAGTTCCCCAGCAAGAGATGCTCCCGGGCCATCTGTGCAGTGGGCGGTGGATCGCCAGATGCTTCAAGCAAATTCCTCCGCATCATAAAATGGCTCTTATAGTGAATGACCGAAAGAGAAAAAAAACTCGTTCTAGAGATCCCAAAAAGCATCCTACAACATCCCTATTTCAGCAATGCCCAAATCCCTTATTTTCTTGGTGGCCTTCCATTCCTTCACCCAGTTCTTCACCCAACCAGCGCCTTGATGTCCCGCTCCACCTCCCCCTGGCGGTCATTTTCGGAGCCCAAATTTCTGGGGAGTTTCTTGGGATCTAATGACCCAATGATCTAATGGATTGGTTCATGGGAAAATGGATTGGTTTATGGGAAATTGATCTAATGATCTAATGATCTAATGACCTGATGTGGTAAGCCCAATCATAAACTCAATGGATTGGTTAATGGGAAAATTGAAACCGGAAACCCCGATCAATTTCATGGGAAAATACCCATGGTTTCCGGGTTAAAATTTTCCCTTAAACCAATCCAATCATAAACCCCCACATTTGGGTGGTTCATATCACCCATTTCTCAGGTGCATACTTACAATTTGTGAACCCATGATACCCCATGGACAACTCCCAACTCGTAGAGGCCATCATTGAAATACACGGCTCACGCTCAACAAAAAGGGGCTATGGTTCAAACATGGTCAAACCGAGTAGCATCCAAGATGATCTCTGTTTGTTCGAATCAATTGGCTTTGGTTTTCTCGTGAAATTCCATTGGTTACACACTTTGACCATGACCATGACCCCAAGAACTGCGCCGGGGACACAGCATTCGCCGGTCTCCTCATGGCGCCGGAGATTTCGCCGGCGGAGCGTTGCTTTGATGCCTGATGCCTTGCCCTGGACACGTTGGGATGTTCCACATTTTGATGGATTGGTTTGAGAGAAAAATTACGGTTGAAACATGTTGAAACCATGGATTTTACACCATGAAAATAGAGGTCTCCCCTAGATGTTCGCAGCAAACGATGTGTTCCTTGTATTGTTGGTACCTTGAAAGTTCTGGTGCTCCATGAAAGTTCCCCTTCGAAAGTGGAGGGCATCATCTCCATCATGGATCCAAGCTGTCTTAAAACTCATCAAAATAGACTATAGAATAGACTAAAATGGGACACCTAGCGATACAGGTTGAAGTGAGTGTTGCACAATGCCCATGCCCAGTGTTTTTGTTTAATAGCCTCTCATTTCCTCTCGCATTCCTGGGCCTCTGACTAATGGCTGCCTGCAAATTGTTTGACATGACATAAATGGACATGTTCCAGGCCTTCCATTAGGCCTGCTTCGGACCTCACATATTGAGCAGAAAGCTGCAGTATCCCTGACCAGCGTGAATCCCACAGTCTGGCTGATGTTGCTCAGTACGCTACTGAAGCTCCAAAAAGGAACAAAGGACAGTAGACCAAAATGAAATGGCAATTAAATGGAATTTGAATTAACCCTATTTGTAGGTGTCCCATAGCCGAACCTTCGTAACGCTGCCTGGTTGCAATCATCCGAACAATCCAAATAATGAACCTCCATCCGGAACATCCAATGCCTCCAAAGGCGTCGTCCAGTAGATCCAGTAAGCAGTGCTCAAAATATGCATGTTCGCCCATCTAAGGGTTGGCCTCTTACATCCATTCCCACAACAGACAATGAAGACGAATGCTGATAGCGGCCTTTGCCGGATAGCATTTTTTCCAAGGCCACACCATCATTTTAAGATCATAAAAGTCAAATACCACCGTGCTCCGTATGGTTGATCGCCCTTTATGTTCTGCGATATTAGGTCATCAACCAGCAGGTTCTTTCGTCAAAATCGTCAGTATTGGTTTCGAATTCCCATCTTTCCCTAGTTCCATCCCTATGTTCAGTGGTTTAAACATGCAAACAACACACCCATCATGATGGTCAGCGTCTCCCCTCAGCACACGAATCAACGTTTGTTTACAATGGGAAATCCCATCTATTGCTTGGATGATTTAGGGGTAACCCCGTGACTTAGGCAAGCTCCAAATCTTTTTGTCGCGATCTGCCGCAAGGATGGCGTCTTGACCTCGATGATGGAGATTCGTGATCTCGTCAGTTGGGGCAAGAGCTGATTAGTGACATGGACTTCAAAGTTGGGAAGGTTTGCAAGATGTAGCAAGTAGATTTTTGTTGCAAACAACATGCAGATTTCATGGAAGTCAAAATTGGAATCTGGGCCTACAACCCACTTTCTATGTGGGGTTAACCACTAAAGGGGAAGTCTGAGGAGCAGCTAGAACCTCAAACATTAATTGCAAGGAAAATTGCATGGGTTCGCTCATGATGGTAGCATGCTGAACATCGAAAAACTGAGATTTCGTTTTGACCCACAGGCAAATATAAAAGACTTACAAAAGAGCTCTCAGAATCCATATACTGTGGAAGCAGGACCCTTTATCTCCATCCAAAGCCAGTACAGCAAATAGATGGAACAACCGTGAACAACCTGTCAGCATTTTCATGAGATTTCCTCCATCTGGGTGGGATACCTCGTTTTACCCGTCCGAAATTTTCCAGATCAAAAACCATGAGTCCTAAAACAGCCTTGGTACATCCCCTACCGTTCCTTTCTGCATTGTTGGCGCTTCAATCAGTGAAATCCCCCCACTTTTCTGCTTGGAATCTATGGAATCTATCCATACCAACAGTATCTCTCCTCAGGATCTGGACAACTTCAGTTGGGGATGTTCAACCAGGCCAGCTTGCATCGCGGCCAGACCTATCCAACCATGTTTTAAAGAGAACCCAAGAAACGGCAACCATGGAAAAAAAAGACAAGACAATATAGACTATGTAAATGGTTATTTAAAAAAAAAACTATCAAAACATATCAAAACCAAGGAATGCTGAATTCTGGCGAAAGGTTTGCCATATCTTGAATCCTTTTTCCATGTCTGCCAAAGCGGATACATCCTGAGTTCTGCCAGCGATCAACTGATCGTCCAACCACAGGGAACCAGTGGCACCAATTTCAGTGTCGACCTTTCCAGACCTTTCGCCACCTAGCCATGGCGCCATGGCAACGGAACCTCACCATATCTGAAGAGTCGGACCACTGGTCGTATTGAAGTGCCATCCTGAAAACAATATCAACATGTTCATTTCGACCACGGTTTGCACCAGCTGGCTCCAGATATGTCAAAAACTGCCCTAAGTCTCATCTGTGAATGGAAAAAAAATGTAATCCACTGATTTTGGGCCGCATCTATGCGAGGCGCCGACGCTTGCGAGTTTCACTCAGATCCAAAAGTGTGGTCGATGGATTCGTCTGGTAGATTGAAGTCAACAACTGTCCATCCGGCAAGACCACTCGAACACTGTGAAGATTAGCATCCAACTTCTGCGCAATCTGCCTGTGAGTGTCCACAGCAAGGTCAGACCCACTTGCTGCAAAGGACAACACCTCATGCCCAGCCAAACTCGAGCACGTCAGCATCAACGCATCATCTTGACAAGCAAGATCCAATTGCAGCACACGGACAGGGTCGTTGAAACGTGGTCTATCGTGACAAATGTAGCGACGGCTGGCAGGAGCAAAACTGAGGAACTCACGCCACGTTTTCAGAGACGGAATGTTGCACTGTCCAAATGGATTGTCTCCGCAAGCTACAGCAGCACCATCACTTTGGAGGAGCACAGTATGCACGTCACCTGCAGAAACCTGGGTGTACGATATGCCTTCATCCAAAGGTGGAATGTTGCACTGTCCGTCTTCATTGTTTCCACAAGCCACTGCAGTGCCATCACTTCGGAGAAGCACTGTATGCACGTCACCTGCAGAAACCTGGGTGTACGATATGCCTTCACCCAAAGGTGGAATGTTGCACTGTCCGTCTTCATTGTTTCCACAAGCCACTGCAGTGCCATCACTTCGGAGAAGCACTGTATGACCCGCACCTGCGGAAACCTGCGTGTAGGACATGCCTTCACCCAGGGGTGGAATAGTGCATTGCTGACATTCATTGTTTCCACAAGCCACAGCAGTACCATCACTTAGGAGGAGCACTGTATGATCCCCACCGGCAGAAACCTGCGCGTAGGACATCCCTTCACCCAGGGGTGGAATAGAGCATTGCTGACATTCATTGTTTCCACAAGCCACAGCGGTACCATCACTTAGGAGGAGCACTGTATGATCCCCACCGGCAGAAACCTGCGTGTATGACATCCCTTCACCCAAAGCTGGAATGGTGCACTGCCCGTCTTCATTGATTCCACAAGCAACAGCAGTCCCATCACTTCGGAGAAGCACTGTATGTTCCTCGCCTGCAGAAACCTGGATGTATGATATACCTTCTTCAAAAGGTGGAATATTGCACTGTTCAACATCATTGCCTCCGCAAGCCACAGCAGTGCCATCACTCCTGAGCAGCACAGTATGTTCGTAACCTGCAGAAACCATGGCGAAAGGGATGAAAAGATATCAAAAACAATTTCCTGAAAAATTCAAAGTCTTGAGCCAATAGTTTCAAATCGTCCGCCAAATTGAATCAACTACATTCAACTACACTAATTACGTAAAGCATCGCTTTTATTTTCCGACCAAGAGATGATGGCCATTGAGAAATCCAATCTCCGCGGGGAATGTTGAGGGTCATATACTACCTGCTGTGGTGGGCCACTTGTGGGAACCGTTGCCAGATTCTAAGTTCAATGCTGTTTGACAATTTTAGCTGCCACAAATTGAGTCACGACAAGAAGGAAGACATAGGTGACGCAACAATTATATTAGAAGCGGGGCGTGTTTCTGTCAACCACTAGGACTCCCCAACAATCCATTCAGTCTATATACATATATATATATATGTGTGTACAGTAACTGCATAAATATACATGCTATCTAAATCAATACTTTTGATGCATTGTGATGGATCTTTTGGGTACTCATTGTTTAACCCGTGCCCCTCGTGTCAAATGCGTCACAGACGCAGCATCGGCCGGCGGCAGCTCTCCGCATGGCTTCAGCTCCAACTGGTCCCCAAGAATCACACAGTTGCTAAGGAAATCTTTTAGTTTGCCCAGCTGGAATTTGGGGTCAGACCTGTCTGGCACCATGTCTTCTTATATGTCTTCTCATGTTTTTTACCATGGAAGCTCAGCTGCTGGTGCACTACATGGAACATCGCTGTTGATGGTTGCCCAGGACATATCCATCAATCATCGATTCAAGCCATCTTTAAGCTCGTCAGCTCGTAGATTCAACCGCAAAATGTAGAAATGCAGGTTCCAATGAGTGTTGCGCAACATCCTCCAGTCTTATTGTTCATATATATATATATATGTATATATATATATACACATAATATAGAAATAATATGATATATATATAATTTTATATATATATATACATATATTATTATATATATATATGTTGGCATGTATACCAAGCTGTCGATTTTGCTTCACTTCAGATACCACATACTGTACAAATGCTACGGCATCCGTCAGGTGACGTTGTCCGGCTGACATAGTGATTGTATCGCAGACGATCCGCAAACGCTGCTTGTTTAAACTCACCTGAACGAGCTGAGCGAAATGCTCACACTCTGTCTTCTCCACCTCTGATGATTGGCTTGCATCCATTCCCAAAACAATTGATGAAAAAGAATGATCCACAAGCAAAAGAGTATGCTCCCCAAATCGCCATTTCACGATGATAACAAGGTCAAAGTAGCTGCTGAATATCACCCCAAAGAAAATCTCCGGGGACACATGTTGGCATCATTTTGCCATGGCAAACAACAAAAAAACATCGAACAAAACGCGCCAAAAACCGATCCATGGCGGTTGACCCAGATCTTTTTGCGGACGATCTCGCTGCGTCAGCTCTTCTTTTTGGCCTTTCCCTTAGCCTTGGGCGTCTTGACCTCGGCCGTGACCGTGAAA
The DNA here is from genome assembly GCA_003297045.1 of Symbiodinium sp. clade C Y103. Classification (NCBI taxonomy): domain Eukaryota; class Dinophyceae; order Suessiales; family Symbiodiniaceae; genus Cladocopium; species Cladocopium sp. clade C. The sequence continues at coordinate 88,813 of BGPT01000082.1, forward strand.
AATGGGAAGGGTTAAATGTATGGCAATGGGAAGGGAAGAAATGAAGTTTTGTTGCAAATTGAATATGCAAACTAACTTTAGTTCAGTCTTCTCGGAATTTGGGCCTACAATTTTCGGCGTGAACAGCCAGGAGGGAAGTCTGAGGAGCTCCCTGCAGCGAGCTCCTTTTGACAAATGTTGATGGTATGTTGTTTTGACCCGCAGGCCTCTATGCAAGAAACTTTGAATACCGAAACAACCCATATGCTGTGGAACCGGGATTTATGCAAAACCAAATGCAGTATCAGTAGGTGTCAGTGTATCTATGCATATTACATAAAATCTATGGAATCATGATGAACACATATTTCCAGAGTGTTGATTATATAGGCGTTCGGTAAATTCTCCGGGCAGTTGTGCTTTGAATCGCAATTTCCGTTGGTCAAACCCCGACAAAGTGTCGGTAAACCCTTGAGATTTGCATTCCCTCCCGGGTATGGTGCATAAATACCAATGTCCATTGGCAATTCGCCTCATTTTGTTGGTTTCAGTCTCCATTTTTGGCAACAAATCAATGAAATCGAAATGAAATGAAATTCCAATTGTAGTATAATTGTGGTGCTTGAAATCAGCCAAATCTCCATCTGGCCCATCTTTGTGCTTGGAATATCTTGGAATCTCATTCTCTCCGCGCCAGACCTGTCCAACCCGTCCACTTTGGGCCATCGAACGGGCTTGGACTTGGCCTGGCGCGGTGGCCCGAAGTTCGGTCACTTCGTTCAAGGGGGTGCCCCAACGGCTTTGCATAACTTGGTTTCTAAGTAGGTCAACACGGTCAACGGCAACTAGGGTTAATGGATGTTTATGGTGGTTATTACCTGGTGATTTACTATTAACAGACTCTATACAGAATAGCTATCCGGTTCTAACTATACAAGTAATGATCAACTCATGGTGCTTGTAACGAATGACCAACAACTATGGCGTTGGCGCCTCCAAAGTCGGCCCTGCACCTGCGGCCAGATCGGCCTGGCACCCGAGGCGCTGGGCATCAGATTTCTGGATCCGGGGAGTGGATCCGCCATGGGGCTAGCGGATATTGAAAAGCTTTGGTGGATATAGAAAAAAACAAACAATGGTTTTTCAATAGCTTTAGTGGATATATCCTCTGGTAAACCAACAAAGTTTGCGAACTTGAAAATGGCCATAGAAATGTCGCGGATTTTCCCATGAATAGCTTGGTGATTTTCCATATGTAAACGTTTACCAGAGGGTACATAGCAGGAAAGGTGATCTACTTTGACCTCCCTAGTTGTGACTGGAATCATTGGAATCGGATCTGAAAAAGGTTTTGATAGATATGCCCAACAAAAGGGGAATCCCATGTGGGATGACCAAGCCCCATGACTATCACTTGTAACTTGACCATAGCAAGTATGCTTCATGGTGCTGGCACATTAACCAAAAAGACTGGGTGATCTTGGGGCAAATGTGATAGTACAGTATATAAATATTCGATACATGGAGCATATGGGGATGGCCGTTTAAGCAACAACAAATCCTATTTGTACCAAACAGAATCGGAATGTATAAGAAATACAGTGAAACATGGGATGATATGAAAACAAACATGTCAACAAAATTAAACAATTCAAGCATCAGATCGTGTCATTGGGATTGCTGAAACGCTGGTCTCTCAAGCGTGAATCCCTAATTTTGACCACCTATCGGTATCTACATCGAGGCGGTCCCCGGGTCTGACAGCAACAATGGCTAAAAAGTGGGGCTGCCCCCCCCCACGGATAGCAGACAGATACAATGGCCCTAATATGGGTGGCCGAACAAGCCACAAATTTGGTCAGACTTTGATATCTGCAGTTGTGGAGCTCAGTATGGGCTAGACATGCTGGGAGAATTTGTACCTGAACGTAGATATTTGTGAGATTGATTGCAAGAACTTGGAGCTTGAATTTGGATGAATTTAGCTTCAAATGGCCCTCCAGTATTTACTAGACCGTCATGGAACATTGATCACGATCAACTATGTGCCAGAATGCCGTGAGCAGTGTGAAAATGAATGAAATGGACATCGTGGAGCACACGTTCGGCAACGCAGCTGCTCTCCCCTTACTAGCAGGCAAGCCGGGAATCAGTGCAGGTTCTGAGCAAAAACCAGAATGGTGGTGTCACGAAGATCTCTGGTACTGGAACTTGTCATTTGATTGCGCAATATGCAATAATTATATATATATGTGTGTGTGCACATATGTACTATTATATGATACACTGTACATGTACAATGACTGGGTGTACACCCCTCCCAGTCTATGCTCTGCGCAAAGGTACAGTATCAGGTGGTTTCCACTCGCGTCCACCCTGGTCAACTCGCACAAAAAAACACGGAGGGAGGACAAGGTTGAAGAACTTCATGGCCTGTCCATGAAGAAAATTCGAGCCTTACCCTCCGGCAATCAAACATCGCTAGCTGGGAAATCCCCTATACAAGGGGGTTGAAATGGGAAAAACATTTACAAATGCAACATTTTCCAGCCAGTCATGTTTGATTACCGCATGGTATCTGGCTGGTTCGCTGGCTGGATCATTCTAATTCACACAGCTTGAGAGATCATCTAGATCATTTGGACCTCAAACATCCTTAAACCTCGAATGGGGCTGTCCATGGGTTTCCTATGGCTATGGTTTCCTAATGGAAGCCACAATCAATGGTATATATATATATATATATCAATGGTGATCATGTCTCAGCGAGCTCCAAACTCCCAAGATTGCCTGCAGCTTGGGGCGACCAACATTGAAGCATGAAACATTGTCTTCTGGATGAACATCGGATAAATATGGGGGGGTTGCTAAAGTGGGGTTGGTTTGCCCTAAAACCCTGTGTTTCAATGCTAAGAAGGTCTAATTTTGGATGATTTGGGGTATCCATATTTTGGGAAACCCCTATATACTCTGAAATCTGGATGATGAATAAATTGACCAAAATGGAACGGGCAACCCGCAAGAATCATCTTCTGTTTGCACCCGATCACAACCTGAACATGGAACTCTACAGATCACCTGCCGCATGCAAACCCGCATGCTGCCGTTGCCTCTTCCACCTTTCCAGAAAGCTCCTGACCACGGAAGCACGGTCGTGGCTTGGGCCAACCAGCTGGGATGTTTCGCCCTATGCAGGTGGTCACTGCTTGCGAGGAGAAGGATGTTGTGATGCAGCAACAAATTGAGAGCTACTGAGTGGTATCAAACTTGTTTTTTTATTTCAGATTGTTCAGTACAACGGACCGGCGTATAGTAACTTGCATTTGATTGATTGAAGCTAGAAAATTCATTCCCAGTAGATTCCGCAACTGGTGGATTGATAACGTGGAAAAATTGCAAATCATCTTCAGATCATAGGTGCTATGGCTATACTCACAGTACCAGCTCTGGGACTTCCTCCACCACTGCTCTCCTTCTGGTGCTGGTCATCAGTTTCCATCACATCAGCCTTTTCCTCCGCCTTCCCCTGCGATCCATCTGCCATTAGCTCAAAAGTTTGCCAGTAGTCTCGAGTTCGAGACTTTCAACTGGGGCTTTCTTAAAGTTCCGGAACTTTTACTTAACAATGGTTTTGGAAAGTTGCGTGGTCCCCCATTTTCAGAAACACCCAAATAAAAATAGACCAACTGAGATCCAACGCACGATCCAGAATAGGCCAAAGTTTATCTTGATAAAAAAACTTTGGAGGGAGGGTCAGATATCAATGTTCGATTCTAAGAAGGCAAGTGTAGCGGATTCATAGTTGACTGAGAAAAATGGTTTCGGATTGCTTCAGAAAGCTGTCCCCCGGCATTGTCGAAACTCCGTCGACTTAGTGGTGACTGATCTCCAAAGTCTGATCACCACATATGATCCCCAACAATCCGTTCAATATGAATACCCTCTGGTAAACTAACATAACTATGGAAAATCACCATTTCTAATGGGAAAATACACTATAAATGGCAATTTTCAATAGCTATGTTAGTTCACCAGAGGGTATGATCCCGAACCGTTTTAAAATTCATCCCAAACAAATCAGTCACTTGAGGATCTTTAAGAGCAGGATCTTGTGACTGGTGAACCATCTGCGTTGACCTGACATAAGAGTCTTGTTTGTCATACGAGATGTGTCAAAATCATGAAGCGCTAATTCTGTGGCACCTCTAACATTTAAATCTCCGAAATATCTAAGCGCCGAATTCATCCATTTAAAATCTTCATAAATATTCAAACCTATACGTACTCTAAGAATTCCCCAAATGAAAATAGAGAAAAGCTAGCACCATAGATGTTACTACCAGAAGTTTCCCATGTGTTTCCAGTGAAGATCTCAGATCTCAGAGTCAACCCGCCTGAGCCTTGGAAGTCTTCTCGCTTTCTCTCGCCTGCTTCCATTGGCTCTTCCGCCACTCCTGATAACACCACGTCTGAAAATGGAGGATATAATGAGTAATTACAGATAATCATTATATAATATTATATAATTATATAGCCATCGCAAATGCAACTTCAATGGAAAAATGAACATAACTAATTAATTATCTAATATAATCATCTATACAAACCATCGCACATGCAGTTTGAATGGAAACTCTCTCATTTTCACCATGAGACAGAATGGGGTAGCCCCAAGTTTTTAAACAACGCCACCATGTTCACCTAAAAGGGTTAGTTCTCAATGTGTTCGGACTGCTGGGACGACCACTCAAGTTGGAAATCTGGGAAAGTATGGCTTGAAAGTCGCATACCCTCTGGTTATTTAACATAGCTATGGAAGCCATGACCCATTTAAGATCATGTAACTATGTATGATTTATATTGATGTATGATGATTTACCGTGATTCACCTATTAAAAAAATGGTGATTTTCCACCGGAACCATGCTGATTTTCTGTCAACGCTGCGAAAACGGGCCGTCCCGTACCTGTCCCTTCTCGTGCCGTTTCTGCTTCTCAAAGGCAGAGGTTCTCACCTGAGTCGGGGACCACTGTTGGTTGGTTGCATAGTTAGTACTAGTTGGGATATCAACTAACATAGCTATAGAAAATTGCCATAGAAATAGTGGATTTTCCCATTAAAAATGGTGATTTTCCATAGTTATGTTAGTTTACCAGAGGGTACTAGTTGGGAAATCACTACTTGGGAGATATTGATAGGTTAACTATATCCAATAGTTGGTTCATTTATGGTTGGTTGATGTTAGTTGGTCCGCTTATTGATTGGTGTATGTACAAGCATTGGAAAGCAATAAACCAATAAACCAGCCACAAACCAGCAATAAACCAACAATCATTACTGCATACATGTACAGTCATGTACTATATACCCTAACGGGTCATTCGAAACAAATGCTGTTCGCATGGAAGGAAACCTCTGAATTTCCACACGAGGCTTTCAACGGTTGAGATAACTAGCCAAATCGCGATTTGCAACCACTTTGAAACCACTGGCCAGCTTGGTATCGTTGGTCTCGTTGGTATCCGAGGTACAATCTTTGCAGACCTTCCCATCAGGGCAAGGAATAAGCAGAGACAAGGCTGTCAGCTTTGTGGTCAGTTTTCTGCCTTGCTCAGCCAATGTTCCCAGGTCAAACACACTTTGTTCATCTTGGTTCTGTCAACTGTAGCTACATGCTCGGTAATCTTACCAATTTCTTGGTGAATTGAGGGTGATTTGAATGGTTCAAACAAATGACTCCAAGCCCCTAGGTTGGTTTTGGCACATTTCAGAGGATCAAAAAATCCAAGGTTTGTTAATCTTCATGAGGCCTGGGAGAAAATGAAGCTGTATATGACAAAACCCTTTTGCAGTGGTGGGTTGCTTCATGCTGTTTCCTCAATCAATCTGCTTTGTATCTCAGAAGCTGCGGGAAACATATCCCTTGGAGAGTCGGGCGAGCACTGCATGATCCCTCTGTAAGGACCATAATCCCAAATCGAAAACCCCTTTTTCCAGCCATGTGTTTTGGTGTGCCCCCACAGCTATTTAGATATCCAAGTTTCCATATTGCTGTGTCCAAAAAGAAAAGTGCCAACAAAAACAAACAGAGCATATACCACCAAGAAGTGAAAGGATCTTACTGCAGGTCTAAAAGTAAATACAAGATTCAATTTTGCATGCGTCAGCGGTAAGGCCAAGAGATCAGCAAGAGCGTGAACCGCGGTGTAAATTCAGCCAACTTTGCTGTAGATACCTTAAGGCTTGCAGCTAATAAGACATAAATGACTTAACCAACCCCTTTGTTCCTATGTATGTCCCCACTTCTGTCACTGACATATCATACCAATCATCTAGAGATAACAAGCAGATCAGTGTGGCCCGAGTTTCAGTTGCTTATTGCGTTCCTTTTTCCACTAGCGGCACGCTGGGAATCTCAATGTCATCCACCTAGCAGTGCGGCTGAAGGTCCACCTGGTGGGTGTGCCACTCCCAAAACATACGGGCCAATTCTTGATGATCATAGCAGGTAGCATCATGAAACATGAAAAATGTGTGCTAACCACCAAACAAAGATGTTAGAAGCTAACACATAGTTTATTATTTATTGTTTAGTTGTGTGGAAAGAGTGATCGTTGAAGACTCGCGTTGACGAACACGTCAAATCGAAATCCCTGCTTCAACCAGAATATAGCCACAAACGAAAGTCGATTCTTTTAAATTAAAAGGGAATGCGGTCGGGATCCAGTGTTAACCCAGTTGAAGGATAAATCCAGTTGAAGTTCATCCATCATTAACTATCATTAACCATTATCAATCCATAGTTAACCATTGGTCCATGGTCCATGGTGCACCAGTTGAAGTTCCCGTAAACAAACGCCGCGTACGCCTCAATCTTTGGAAGGATCATCCTCACTTTCCGAGTACTCGTCCTGCGGATGAGGACCTGCGCCGCGACACAATCGCAGATCACAACCGTCCTGGCCGGTGAATGTGTACTGCACAAATAGATATACAGTTACATGCAATGAAACGTGGCTACTGGGGAAATCCCCGAACTCAATGGAGGCTTTGATGATTCATGCACCTAGAAACGGTAGATTTTCCGTTGCGAATTGTTCCATTACCGAAGGGGTAAACTTACTACCAGGATCCGCATCCAAATAAGATACTTTGCTCGTCAAAACAGACCGCTACCCTGGTAACGTTAGATTAGATGCCCTGCCCAAAAAGGGCACGATAGAATATCAGGATGTGATATATGGAGGTATATTCCTCCATGTTTACCTGCTTGGTAGTGACTCACCAACCTGAAGGTGGCTTTGGGCTGCCTTTCCGAACCATCAGGTAAGGTGAATGTGAGGTGTTACAATTCACAGGACCATCCACATCATCCCACATCTTGTTGGTTACACCCCCATTTTGATGGTTTCAGTGATCAGCAATCCACCCTAATCAACCATAAACTGGTTCCTAGATAATATCTCGATGTTCGATGCTTAAATCGATGATAAAGTTCTCATAGTTTCCCCATGTTTATGGGCAAAATCATGCAAAATCCTTCTATTTTTGGTGGTGAAAATCCACCAACAAGGTACCAAACTTCGGCGCCATGTCTCGCCTCGAACACCAGGGAGCTTGGCCTTGGAAGCTGGAGAATGACCAGAATCCTAAGGGATGATACGGACATTTGAATCATTTTGAATCCGCCGGCCTGCCGGCGTGTCTTGTGGATCTTGCTTGTTCGTAGTTGTACTGTTTGTATTCTTTGTCTCTGTCTAGACTTTCCCCTTGGCGCGGATTTTTGCCTCGTCTAACTTGAACCCACCCCCACCCCCTCCCCCCCCTCTTCTTAATTCTTCGTCGTCACCGTCCTCTTCATGCTTTTCGTCTTCATCTTCTGTCACGATGTGCTGGCTCAACTCTGCCCACGCCTCTCTCAACANACACGCGCTTGGCTTTGAGCATTTTTTCTGTTATTTCCATAGTTTTTTTCCGTTTTTTTCCTGTGTTTGCCATCGGTGTGCTATGTTGTTTCTTATATCGAATACTTGATCTAAGAAGCCTGTCTATCCACTGGCTCTTGTGCAGAGCACCTTTTACACGCCCCACCTTTCTTTACATAGCCTTTTCCAAAACCCCGGT